>QKYT01000095.1:162847-226186 GCA_003550305.1 Glomus cerebriforme | reverse complement strand
TAAAAAATGTAACGTAAACTCCTAAAGCAACAAAAAAAGCCCGCATTTTAATCATTGGTGCTAAGAAATAAAGTATCTAAAGGAAAATATGTAATTAGCGAAAAGAAATGAAAAAAATCAAATAAAAAGAAATAAAATAAAAAATGAACTCCTTACCGGTCATCTCCAAAGTGCAAACAGCAAAGAACCGAAATATCTAAAAAGAAAAGTGTAATTAGCAAAAAGAAACAAAAAAAAACTGAAAAGCAAACAAAAAAAAAAATATTTCTACCAGTTGCACTGTATAAAATATTTTTTTATGAACTTTGGTATTTTTGAATTTAAACTTATTTTAATTTTGGTAATTTATTTTGCAAAATGCCAAAGATTATATAGTAATGTATTTTATTTTAAATAAGAATTATAACAAAAAATTTTAATTTTTAAATCCTAATTTAAAATTACAAATCAGGAAATTATGCGATAATTTTTTTGATATTGCAGATCTAATCAATAATAATTACCGGATTTGGATTATTATAGAGGCGCTTTGATTGGGCAATGAAATTGTCACGTGATCTATTCAATAATTTCGCAACATATAAGAAAAAGTTTTTTTAAACTAAAAAATACATTTGTTCAGATAGCTTTTGAGAAAATTACAAAAAATTGGTTTTTATAGTTAAATTGTAATTTTCGCTTTAAAATATTCTTTTTTTTTAACCAAAATCTTCAAATTTTACCTTAAAACATTTAAAAGATTCGAAAAACTTAAACTCCTATGTATAACTTTTTTCTTACACTTGCAAATACTGTGCTATAAATTGAAACTTTACTTACAGACTAAACCTGAATATTAGCAATAAGTTTCATAAATATTTACCTCATCAATGCGTCAATACTTCACCAATAAATGGTGCACTCATCATACAACTTGGTGCACCCCTTTACATATTATATATAATAATCAAAAATGACATTTTAAACTTTTCTTAGCTCATTAATAAGATTGTAAGGTAAAATACGCATTGTAAATAATCCTTGGCTTATAATATGATTCATATATGTAAATTCTATTCTTCACTCTAATATCGTTAATTTCTTAATGCTGGCCAAGTGATAATGCCGGCCAAATCACATGACGCAGGTTGCAAAATATAATCCTAGATAATTGAACTGTGACCTTTATTTTGTCACAGATATCCTGAATAAAAGTTAAAATTTCGTTATTTTATAAATCAGGTGACAAATTCAAGATTACACTATTAAAAAATCTCCGAGATTCAGACTTTATAAAATCATTGCTAGCATTAATAATTTAAAGTGTGAAATCAAAAGCTAACATATGAACGTCTCTATATACTTAGATGACATGAATCAATAATCCGTGATTATACGTGATGACTTTTGGTATTTCAATATATAATGGCAATATGAAATAATGTAAAATAAATAAAGTACATGAAATATGATATATATTAAATTAAAAAAAAATTACAAGCTAGAAAAGAAATTTACAAGTAATATAAAGAATTTCTAATTTTTTAAAAGAAATCTTTCCCTTCTTTTTTTGATTGATTTTACAATTTTAAAACTGACAGATCTACCATACGTTTTTGTATCATTCAAAAGATTAACTTGAACGTAATAAGATGTCCAATTACCCCCTAACCAACTATCTTGTATTATAAATTTAACTGGATTATTATATATATTATTATTCAAATATACTTTCTAAGAAAATTTAATATATTATATTAATAAATAATTTTTTTTTAATTTGAATTTAATATAAATAAAAATCAACTTACGGTTTCATTAAATTTCCATATTTTATGTGGATAATATTGATCAAAATCTGAGTTTAAGTCATATTCATATATTGCTACTTCTACTTCAGCTAATAATTTAAATTCGTAAAATAATTAAATTTCAAATTAAGAATATATATATATATATTTTTAACTTTTACCAGATTACATACGATTTACATATGTTACATAATAACTTTCCCATTTAATCTCTTGTTCGGACCATAATGGATATTCTTCATACAAAGGTATAATAGTAACATTGATTTTTGGTTCTTCTTCTCCATTAAACTTTTTTATTTCAACCGAATATATTTCCTCAATAAAAAATATTATAAAGGACAGTATGACGTTTATAAGAAAAAATGAATTCATCGTAAAATTTTATGAGAATAAATAATTGATCATAGTTTGCGTGGTTTATTTATTATTAACTGTTGACGCCTCAAAACGGTAAGATTTGAATTAGGGTTTGCAAACACGTGATGTAAATAATTATCATAGTTGGTTTTTTAGTATCATTCTTATCATAATGAATACTTTTTTTGAACATTAGAATTTACTTAAACTCCGAAATTTGGAATAGTTTAGTTCTATTGTTAACAATTAACTACGTGATATGAGTGTTAACTCGGGGCTGTGTCGTAACCAAATTTAGTAATTTACTGATGATCGTTGACCAATGAAATTACTAACGATGAGATAACTGATAATTTAACTGATTCACGAAAAAAAAACTTTCCTTCGAAATCTGAAATAAGCGTACCAAAGATGTTACAGACGAAAAAACAAAATAAAGTTGTTTCTAAAAGGTCTAAAAGGAGGACTAATAAAATATTAAAAGTTAAGTCGGATAAAAGTTCTGTAGAAGTCCCATTACAAGAATCAATCAAACGGCAGGAGAACAAATGTCGATTAAAAGCAGCTTGGGCTGATATTATTAAACGTTATCAAAATATTTCAGTTGAAGAAACAGACGTGATTGATTTAATGACTGAAGAAATTGTAGTTGATAAAGGGATCTTACAAAAAGATACGATACGATTCGATGTTGGAACTTTATTAAATTTACACGCTTCGAAACCTCTCCAAGATGACGCGGATGATGATACAATTTGGTTACTAGATCCTAATTTATGTGAAAATGATGATGATTTTAAATTCGCAAGTAAAAGGAATAATAAAACTAGTGATAAAACTAATGACATAATAGAAGTACTCTTGGAATCATCAAATGGAAGTTTTGAATGTTTGGAAACAGAATCTAATGAATTTTTTTATGATGAGAATTTAAGAGACATTGATGAACCTTTTGAGGACGTAACAAATATAGAAGAAACATCAGAAACCTGTAACAAATATTGTTCAGATTCTGAAAGGGAATCGTTAGATGAACAATTGGATTCTGGAATTTCTTTGTCTGAATCCCCATCATCACAAAGTACAGAAAATACAACTCAATCAAGTTCTCCAAGACGGCTCAAAGTATATAGTTTCAATACATTTGATTCAGGACATGAATCAGAAAGTGTAGAGACAGATTCTGAATGTTCTGATTCAGATAATGAAGCACAACAGGAAAATTTAGATTTTACTCGACAAGAGATTATAGACTTCTCTCAAAAAGATACTTTAAACTGCCGTCAGATGGCACAAGAGACTTTAAACTTAAACTATTGTCAAATGACTCAACGAGAGACTTTCAACTATTGTCATTTGACTCAACAAGAGACAATAAACTATTATCAAGTTACTCAACACGAAACTTTGAACTACTATCAAGTGGAGTCTATAGATTATTCTCGACAAGGACTCACACAAAAGGTACCTCCAATTGCACTCACTCGGGAACAACAGCGTCTTTGGTTAGGTATGTCAATATATTATTTTATTTACTTTTTTTTTGAAAAAAAAAACGATTTCTTACATTGAAAAAATTTAATAATCCATAGAACCAACATCCGAAGATTATGCGGAATTATCAACTTGGGCTGGAACACATATGGGAGGACAGCGTTTATTAAATTAGTCTGATTTTTCTACCACATCTAAAAGTCTATCGTATATTATAGTATACAATTAATTTAATCAATTTGTTATAGAACTATCGATAGAAAGGAATTATTGAATTTTTTTTTTTAAAAAATATTTAAGGTAGTTTTCAATTACAAAACATTTAATTTTGGATATAATTACAATAAATGTTTTAAAATAGAAAAGCATATTTTCTGTAGAATTATTGCCTCATAGAGATTATATAGACTTTATATTGGCTTGGCTGGTCTAACCGGAATTAAAATTTTGGCATATGATTAATATAGGATTCCCTGATGAGTTGTCAACTTGCTGTTGCAACATCCTAAATTAAAAATGAGATTATGAACAAATTCGCAAGCTTCTAGTGTTATGTTCGAAATCAGTATTTCTAAATCAATTGATAAAATTGCACCGTAAGTTTGTTAATTTTTTTTTCAGTTCAGCGGACAACGCATCAAAAGCAAAAGTTTTTAGTTAGCATTGAAAGATGTAAATTTAATTTTTTTTTTTAAATACTATATAAAGAATGACCCTTTTGATTTTAGAGAGTGTGATAAATTGGTCATATATTAAATAAAACGATTCCGCTCGGAATGAGGTCTACAAAGAAAAAACACAAAATAAAAAGAAGGGTTACTTAGTATTTGAAATACACGCGTTATAACAACCGTGAGAAATTAATGATGGTTATATTTGGACAAAATGATCTTAAGATCTTGGTATTACAAACAAAATGTAATAAAAAAGTACCGAATTAGCGGTTAGTACTTCCAAGGTTAGTAAAATTATTTTTTTTTTCTCACCTCCTTAAATAGTTTTTAGCATCAGTTATTTCAATAGTACATGCACACGAGCACATCAACATTTATTTATCTTGTTTTTGAATTAATTGATCGAATTTAGAATCTTTAATACTAAGGTAAAAAGCTGAGGGTTTTCGAAAATATTTTTCGATGCTTCGAATTTGTTTCGATTGCTAATAATATATTTCATCACGAATCGGAAATAAGACAAATGTCAAAACAAATAACCATTTCGCCCGTCGATAGTACACCTTATGTTACAAGGACTTTAGCTACAACTGAAGAAGTCAATGCGGTCATTGAACGTTCAAATTTAGCTTTCCAATCATGGAAAAGAGTTACTGTCAAAGAACGCGTGCAAATTATGACCAAATTCGTTGACGCCTTCGTCGCGAAAAAAGAAAATGTCACAATGGAATTGACTTTACAAATGGGAAGGTTCGTTGAAATGAAATTTTATGATATAATTTAAGAATTCCTTTGATTTACGTTTGTTGGTTATTTAGACCAATCAAGTATACGCCAAATGAAATTAATGGTACAGAAGAACGTGCACGTTACATGATTTCAATTGCAGAGGAAAGCCTCAAAGATGTTGAGCTCACGGACTCTGATAAACCTGGGTTTAAGCGTTTCATTCGAAAAGAACCTTTAGGTTTGATTTACTTTGATGCTTACTATCCTCTAGAATATTTGAAAGTTACTTACGGGATTTTCTATTTGTACTAGGTCCAGTTCTTATAATTTCTGGTATGTTGTCTTAAATCAAATTTGCACATTTTTTAATATAATATCGGTAACTAAGGAACAATATTTAATTTAGCTTGGAATTATCCGTATCTCATTTCTATAAACGGTGTTGTTCCAGCACTTCTTGCAGGTGATCATTAGATTTATGAACTTTTTTTTTCTTTAAGATTCGCTCAATGTGGATTCTATGTTTAGGTAATACCGTTATTTTGAAGCAATCTTCTCAGACTCCTTTATGTGCCGAACGATTTGCTGAAGCTTTCAAAGAGGCTGGCCTTCCAGAGAATGTGTTCCAGATTTTGCATATGTCACATAGTGATACAGAGAATGCCATCAAGAATCCATTTATTGCATTCGTAAATTTTACTGGTTCAGTTGAAGGTGGTAGAGAAATTCAAAAAGCCGCCAGTACTAAGTTCATTGGTATTATCCAGAAATAATTTTTGTATAATGTTTTGTCTTGATAATTGTATGAACTTATTTTACTAACCAGCATGTCTTGTTCCTTCAGCAACTGGACTTGAATTAGGCGGCAAGGATCCAGCATATGTACGACATGATGTTGACATCGATTATGCTGTTGAACAGCTTGTTGATGGTTCATTTTTTAATAGTGGTCAATGTTGTTGTGCAATTGAACGAATTTATGTTCACGAAAAGGTGTATGATCAATTTGTTCAGAAATTCGTGGAATTAACAAAGGTATTTTTATTCATATATAATCAAAAATTTTTTAATTTTTAGAAATAAGTTCTAATATTATTTATCAGCAATATAAATTGGGCGACCCATTGGATCCTGAAACAACTCTCGGTCCCATGGTTCGTACTAAAGCTGCGGAGTTTGTGCGAAAACAAATCGAAGAAGCTGGTTAGGATAAGTTTTTAATTTTTTAATAATAATAAATTATCTAATCATTAACAATCTCTTTTCTACTTTAGTTAATCAAGGTGCAAA
Source organism: Glomus cerebriforme (assembly GCA_003550305.1). Classification (NCBI taxonomy): domain Eukaryota; kingdom Fungi; phylum Glomeromycota; class Glomeromycetes; order Glomerales; family Glomeraceae; genus Glomus; species Glomus cerebriforme. Next base: position 219,849 of record QKYT01000095.1, on the reverse strand, counting down.
ACCTTTAATAGATACAGCATTATTCCCACAAGATAAGGTGAATATTTTTAATCCGTAATTAATTAATCTCAATATATGGTAATTTAATCATCTTTTTTGTTAATTATATTTCAGAACAATACACCATATATGGCTCCTCAAATTCTTGTTAACGTAAATCATTCAATGAGAGTCATGACAGAAGAAAGCTTTGGTCCTGTAATTGGAATCATGAAAGTTAATATCAGATTATTTATGAAAAATTTCCTCTTTTTTTTTGCTGAACATAAGATTTTCACTTCATAGGTTTCTTCAGACGAAGAAGCAATTCAACTAATGAATGATTCAGAATTTGGTCTTACAGCTAGTATTTGGACTAAAGATCCTGATGCTGCTGTTGCCATTGGAAGTGAAATTGATACTGGAACCTGGTTTATGAACCGTTGTGATTGTATGTTTTTTTCATTTGATCAAGTGTGATAGAAGTGTGGGCAATTGATACAAAATAAGGAATGAGGTCGATATTTTAAAATTAGAACTAATATCATTAATATATGTTATATAGATCTTGATCCGGCTTTGGCTTGGGTTGGTGTTAAGAATTCAGGCAGAGGATGCACTTTGGTAAGTTAATAATCTATTATTGCTTCTTATAACGTTTAATATTAGTATTTTTATTCATTTTATTTAATTTTTAAAATAGTCAAAGTTCGGTTTTGATTACCTTACAAGGTATGGGCTTATAATACGTTGTTTTGAAGTATTTATACGAGTTAGCTTATAATATTTGTTTATACTCTTTTTATAGACCTAAATCTTTCCATTTGAAGTTGGTAACTAAATGAGATATTCAAATTAATATGATGCATAAATTAGTTAAACGAAGATACATGTAATAATAATATAGTTTGCTTCTTATTAAAATAAATTTCAAAATTAAAACTTAAGCTAAAATTTGCTATTGAAGTGATTGTAATATCATTTTTTTTAATGACAATAAACACTGATTTTCGGTATGACGAACTAAAGAAATAAATTAATGATTAGATGGTTGATGTAGTTCGGGCTGAATGTTGTGAAAAGCTTATATAAATGAAATGAAATGAACATTTATTTGCTCTGATCGTACTAATTTATTACTACACTTGAAAAAAAGACTATTGTTACAAACTTCAATAATTTTAAAATTAATTGCTAAAATAATAATTGTGAAATAGTCCAGTAACTAAGAATTGTTATACAGAGAAATTCACTTTATATTTCACCAATAACCTCTTCAAAAATACTCTTACATCTAACTTTAGCACCTAATTTAGCACAAAGCAAGAATGCACCAGATAGTTTCCTGTGTAAACTATATGTTTCATCAGGTGGTGGAGTTAATCTATATTTTAACATTGTAGGTATTAAATCTTTTACTCTTCTAGTTATAGTTTGTTTGGAGAAATCATATATGTTTGTTGAGAATGGTTCTCCTAATGTCAATATTGAATCTACATGTGCATTTATCATCGTCTATAATTCAAATGATAAAGGAATTAGAATATTTATACTAATTAAAAGTTATAAACTTTAGTTTTATTTTTACCTCAGTTTCATATCCTGTTAGGTAACCTAATTGTTCTGAATAATATATGCATCCTTCTCTATCTCTTTTTGCTGCCGATTTTAGGATTTGCAAGTATAAATTTACGAATTTAGGATCAAATTCTCTACTTGCCCCAAAATCTACTAATTCAATCTAATAATATATTTTAAAGTTAAATGTAAAATTTCATGATTTAAAATTTTATATTTATTAAAAAGCTATTTACCTTTCTTGATTTAGAATTGTATAAGAAATTAGTCCAGTTCGGATCAGTTTGCATAAATTGGAATTCAGCTAACTCTCTTAAAGAAAGCTTTAAAATATTTTCACTAATCTAATAAATTCATTTAAAATAAATTATTCATCCAATTTAAAGAATATCTAATTTTTTATATACTTACTTTGTCTCTGAGTTCTTGACTATAATAAATAGCATTAATTAAAGGTTCGCCCATCATTTTTTCACTAGTTAAAACCATTTTTGTAGAAAATTCTTTTATCACTTCAGGTACAACAAAATTTTCATCATTTTTCAAAAGATTTGCAAATTTCTCCATACAGTTCGCTTCTCTAACATAGTCAGTTTCCCAGGCTAATTCTCTTCTTGCTACTTTAATAGTATTATCAAGATAAAGTCCTTTAGGTAATAAATTGCTCATCATTACCAAAGTTCTAAGATTATTCAAGTCTGAATCAATTGAAGCTGCAACTCCTGGATATTGTACTTTAATTGCTACTGGCAAATAAGGAGGTTTAGATAATTGAGCACTATGAACTTGGCCTATTGAAGCTGCTGCCATTGGAAATGGATCAAAATCTTTGAAATTATCATGCCAATTTGGACCGAATTCATTTGCCATTACTTTCTAATTTAGAAATTGGTTAATATAATATTAAATATTAAATTTAGTAAACTTTGGATTTTTTTTTTACCTTACCTCCATTTGCCAATTTGGCATGTAATTGGCACTATTCTGAACACGTAATAATACTTTTTCTAATTGTTCAGGAAGCATATTGTTATCTACAAATAAGTATTATGTAAATTATGTAAGAGAATAATCATAATGATATAATGATATAATTTATTAATTTCTTTATTTACCTTGAATACTTATCATTTGTCCCAACTTTAGTGCAGCTCCACGCATTCGAGATAATTTATTAACTAGACGTTCTATGTTAGCTTCATTCATTAATACAGAGCCACCTTCAAAAATTAAATTATATATTAATTTTTATCCAATAAATCTTATAAATTATCCTAATAATATAATACCTTTCATTTTTGAAACACCTGTAGCTCTTCGAATAGCCTCACTCATAGCTCCCACTCCCAATCCGACAGCCAATTCTAAAATTTACATTATTAAATAAATCTGTTTAAAATAATATCTAATAAATTTCCGAGCTACCTCCATAATGGAATAATCGGCCAACTCTTGATGTGGGTATTTTTGATTTTTTAAGTATGTTTCGTTTCTAAATAATTTAGTTTATGAATTTAATAAAAAAGTAAATATTAATAATGAAATTCAAAGTTCGATTACCTCTTCATTGGACTGTTGGATACTCTCTTGCGTTCCAACAATCGGTTCTTTATATATATTTGGTTCATCTATTATAATTTTAGAATCAAACTTTACAGTTGATGTTTCACTTGATGGGGTGTTCTGAAGTTGAGATGATTTTTGGTATTTAACAGACCATCGCCAGTTTGAAGTTTTATAAAACCATTCTGTGTTTTTCGATTGGATTTGTAAAAAATTTGATCCAATTTTTGCAATTGCATTAGCAATACTATAAGTATCTGCTAAACGATTAGAATACATGTTTCTTTTAGATGGATTTTTTTTGTTTAAAATAATGTTACATTTTTAGATGAATTTACAGTTATTATTAATATGCAACATAACAGATAACGTTAACTGTTAATCGTTATCGTATTAACTAAAAATAGCATTGGACTGATGATCAGTATTTTAAGTTGGAATAAATAATGAAATCCGAAACGCTTCTCTTTACCGTCTTTACCGTGAGCAATGTCTTCTGGAGAAACCAAATTTATTATTTTTTTATTATTATAAATTTTATTTGTTTTTTATAAAAAATAATTATGGTAAATTTAATATATAATGGAATACTCTAAAGGTAGATAATATTTCATTTTCTTTACTAATTTTTTAGGGAAGATATTGCAAACCCAAGGATTTTATTTACTCTTATTTTTTTTGCGAAATAAATTTTTAATTCAAATAATTTTGTTTTAGACTTATCGGACGTTAGAGATTCACAAATTTTGGAATCAGAAACTGATCACATAATAGATTCAATGGATAATGAATCGCAAAATTATATAGATCCGTTAGAAATCGTAACGGAAGAAAATGATTTAGAATCACGACCAAGTACTTCTCCAAGAACTACGGTAGTACCAGTTAATGATCTTCACCATACTCCATCACATTGGAATAAGTTAAGAAAATTAGTATTGGTTGATGAAAATATTCCACAGACACCACCGGATTTGTTTATTAATAACAATAATAATTCTGAGGATGCTGAAAGGTCGAGTGTATTATCAAAATCAAGTTCAAAGCGTGATAATTATCAAGGAAGCGCTTTGAAGATATTAAGGTTTAAATCGACTGTGCAACAAAGATCAGATGTGAATAAAATGGAAAAGGATTTGGAACGATTAATTAATAGAACATATGGGAGTAATATGTTTACAGGCATGAGTAGTGGAAATTCTGGTGGCTCTTTAGGACCTTTACCTGGTAGTAAACAGGAGGAGGCACCGGGAAATGACAATATAAGAAGTGTAGGAGATCATTTTAACTTTTTATCAGAACTTTATAAATTGTTGAGAAAATGGAAACATGTGGTAAGATTACCAGACAGTCAACTAATATTAGCTGAATTAGCCAAACCATTTTATAATTATCCAGTGAATGGTAGGTTCGATGTTCAAACTTTTTTTTTAGTAATAAAATATTTACAATTTATTTGACATTTTTTAATTAGCCGACGACTGCAATCAATCATTGGATATTTTTGAATATATTAAGGCTACATATAGACCTGCTGATCCTAATGTATGAACATTCTTTTATTATTATTATTATTATTATTTGAATTTTTGTAGGCATTTAATTAAAAAATTTTATCATTAAAATTAAAGGAAAATTTTGCGCGAATACAGTGGTGTTGCAAATTATTAGAAACACATCATAGCGGAATTAGGGTAAAATTTCAATTTCAAAATTCGTATTTGTAAAAAAAAAAAAAAAAAAAAAAAGCTAAACCAACTTTTTTTAGAATCGCGTATGTGATATAACAGAAAAATTGCTAAACGCTACAGCAATGAATTCATATTTTCCTACTTCAGTAACGGCAATCCATGCACTTGTATATACATTTATCCATACATTGGTTGTTACTGGTTCAAAGAGAACCGAAGAATCGAGTAAGCTATTTAAAATGGTTGATGGATTTTTGGCTCGGTTAGCTGCTGGAACGTTAGTTTCAATTGATCCAGACGAAATGTTAATTGGAAATGCTAGGGTACAAATTAACAAATATGATAGTTTGGCTCGTTGCATATTTTTAGAGGGGTTGGTTAAATGTTTGCTAGTTAAAGATGTTCAACTATGTAAATATATTATGGAGAATCTTATAGAGGTGAGTTTGTTAAAGATAAATTTTTAATAAATTTAATCATTTACCTAAACTTGTATTATATCTATCTACTTTAGAAATATTGGATAACTCCTGACTTAACAATGCAGTCTTTATATGAGCATATTATTCAATTATTTGCTCAAGCTTCAATCGAGATATTAGCCGATCCAAATTTATCACTCATTGATCCATCAAATCCCTATGTTTCATTACCCTATCTAATTCTTCAAGTATTAAACCAAAACTTACCGCTTAAAAATCTTAGGGATATGTCACCTCATGTAGTAAGATCACTTGTAAGCGTAGTAGTTTCTATTTTTGCTCTGCCATGGCCGGATAATAATCCCCACGGTCAAACTACAAAGATACCGGTTCAAAGTTCAAATGTTACTAATAATGATCAAAAAATGAGTGGAAATGACACTAATAATGAACCTTCAACTAGACCGAGTTTAAATAGAATGACTGACGGACTACTAATTCCTGGAAGTTTAAAACAATCATCGGAAGTTGATATATTAAAATTGGCTAAGACTTATATCGAGATTTTATGGAACGAGGGATGGAAGAATGAAGTTATTGAACTTATTAAAGAAGCTGTGAGCTTTTATCTAAAAATTTTATATAATTTTTTCTTATCCGTTTACTTATTTTCTTCTTTTCCATATTAGTTTGAACGAGATGATTTAGATAGGATTATCACCATTTTTGATCAGTTAGTATTTGGAATAAGTGATTCCATAGGCAATGACATTGTTAAAGAAACCATACCGGATTTGTTCTCGGTATGTTTTTTATTTTATAAAACACTTAAAAATCGTGAAAAAAAACTTACATATTTGGATCCTTGAATTCAACTTAAAGAAAATAGTGGCGACCCGACCTGAAAAATCAATAAATCTAAAGAAAATACTTTTATCACTTTCTTATAAGCATCGCGCACATTTTTATAAACCAATCCTTGCTTGTGTTGCATCGGATAATGAATCAAAAGTGTCAGAATATCTTCATCTTATATCAACATTGTTGAATTACATTAGTGGGGTTGAATTATTTATGCAAGATGTTGAATTGATGAATGTTATAATTTTAAGTGATATTGGATCTAGTTTAACTAAACCTGATGAAAATAAACATGATTCTAAACAAACTATTTCGTCTACTACTACTCAAGTAGATACATGGGGCTCAACTACAGTGGGTCAATGTGCTATTATCATGGAATTTGTCTGGATTATTCGAGAATTAAGATTACAACAATCATCTGACGTATGTTATTTTGTTTTAAGTTTTTTAATCATTACAATAATTATAATAAGGATTTAAAATTATAGCGTACCAAAGAATCAAAACAAGATACAACCGCTAAAAAGTTTTTGAATGAACTTGAAAAACGTTTATCAATATTCATGGTCGCAAAGGTATACAAATTCGTTAATTAAATATTTTTGGATGAGTAGACGGGTTATTTATTTGGTTAAATTTTTATATAATTTTTTACAGGAGAAATCAAAATTAATTCCAATGCCATTACGTGTATTGCTTTGCAATCTCTTCTTTGAAATAAGATTATATTGTAAAACAACTTATCGGTATGTATATACTTATGTTCAATAATTATAAGTTTATTTTGTTTTATTTATATTTCTTATTTTATAGGCCAGGGTGGCTTACTCGAATAATTAATTGGATGGTACACTCTTCGCCAGGAACAGCTATTTATAGAGATTCTGTGTTACCTGATTTAAGTCAAAATCCATTCGCTACGCAATCAGATTTAGAAGTAAATAATAATCAACTTAGTGAAGTTGAATTTATATTTCAAAGAATTAGGGTAGTATACGCAACATTGGATGATTGGAATTCTTCGGACATTGATAGGGTTATTATTTTTATTTTCTCTTTGATGTTTAAATTTAATCGGAAAAAAAAAGAAAATATATTAAATATTTTTTTTTGTAAATCTAGGACGAATTTATAGATGTCCCAGTGCCTGCAATACCAAGGCCAGTACCTGTTACTCCTTCAACTCCAAATACTCCAAAAACACCAATCACTCCGTATAACGAATTACGACGGAGTTCAACTGTTGTTCCATCGTCAGGCCCCGAGATTAATACACCAAGAAGAATTTCGTCAAAATTACCTAAACAACGTCTTCATAGATTCAATACATTTACTGACGATTTCGCAGTTTCAGTTTTATCTTTACTTGTCGCTGTATTCAACACTATAACAGTAGAAGAGTTTACTAGGATGACACCACACCTTTGGGATAGATTTTTAAATGACAGAGAACATAAATCTTTTGCTTCTGCCTCGTTTCTGTTTATACTTTGTGGTGAAAAATCACCTGAAACTGTCAAGGACCTGATTATGAAGGATTTATATAAGTAATTTGCTTTTAAACATTTATATCCGTAAAATCTCATAGCCACATGACTAACCGTTATTATTATATTATTATTTATAGTACAAATGCTCTAATTCGTGCTATAACTATTCGCAAAATATCATCTTTATTTGGCCATCGGAATCAACTTCTATCACAACCTTATGTACCGGATTCGAGCCGTAAACGACCATTTCGAGTACAAGCACCTGCGATACCTTATATACCAACTGAATTAGGTACTCAAGAAGTAATGATGTATGAATCAAAAGAATCAAAAAATAAAAATTCTTTGCACTATGATGTCCATCAGAAGATACAGGAACTTGGTTGGGAAGAAGAAGACCAGACCGAATTAGATCGTTCAAAGCGGATTATAACACCGATATCACTTTTGCCTACTTTTCATCTTGATGAAGAAGAATTTAAGCAAAAAGAGGGAGCAGTAGCTTTACAGGCCACACATGATAAAATTAGAAGGAATATTCATGTCGATGCAACTACATCTAATACACAAGGACATATGCATAAGCGAAGGAATATTTCAGTTCATATTTTAAGTTTCTTCTCTCTAAGACTTGTTGATCTTTTAGATGATATTCATGGTGGTGTATATAACCTCACTAAAGAACTTATTATGTATTTTCTTAGAGATGACCCTCTTTTATTTCTGCGTATTTTTTTCAGTGATTTAGGCACATTGAATTTTGAAACACAGAAAAAGTTACTTACAAGAATACGCTTTCTTATTTCGATGCAGCATGTTTTTCCTCCAGGATTTACTTATATGTTATTTAATCATCTCGCTGGGATATTAAAATGGTACTCTAGAGATAACAAAGAAAATGGTTTAGGTTTAATGGCTTACGTTATACCTACATTAGCTGAAATGGTTCCGACAGTTAATGAAATACTTGTTAGAGATTTCAAGAAAAACAAGATTGAACATATTCTTTGCAATAACGGACAGTTCTGGTTTACTGATGGAACTCCACCTTCAATGTTTCCAAGGAGATTAGATGAATTAGAAGTTACATTCGATATTCTTGATGTTCCACTAATTATGTTCCAAGTAGCGATGCTTCGAGTTGGACATATACACTTTATGACAAATTATATTATAACATGTCCACGAGAGGTTTATTCCGTAAAAAAAATGATTCAAGCGTTTGCTCCAACTCCTTTAACTGATGATCTAGTAGATGCAAATGAGGAAGAAAAATATTTCCCGGATATGGAAAAGACACGAAAACGATTTAGTGGGTTTGATGATACATTGTCAAGGAGGGAAAAAGATATTAAATTAATTTCTGCATTACGAGCAAGAGCATGGTTGAATTTTTTACTTTCAATGCTGAAACGATTAAATAGCAATTATAATGATCGTAGCGAGTTAAATACCTTTTTAAGTGGTGCTAATAATATTCTTTTGGAACATGCAAATGATTTTGGAATTGTCGGCCAAACTTTGGTTTTATATTTAACAGTTATCACGAGATTCCGTAGATTGTTTGATACTAATCGAGGATATTCAATTTTTATTCCTGCATTGTTTAAAGTTTTTTGTGAATCAGAAAAGATTCCTCCCATTAGATCTGCTATTACATTTGCATGGTATAAATTCTTTCAAGTTCACGGGGAATCTTTCATTTTTCAAACTCTTGGAAGTCTAACACCATTAATTTTAAAAGGCTCAGCTAAATCACCAAAAGTCGGAGAATGGATGTGTTCATCTCTTTATGAGCTGTTTAAAGCTTTGAACTCTCCTGTAAAGCATTTAAATTCATTAGGAATAGACGACACAGTGGATGAATTAAACATAACCGATCCGTTGTTGTTTGATCCACCTCCATTATTTAATAATACGTTTAGAAGACGAGCAAATAGTATCGCATCGAAATCAAAAGGAGGATTATTAGGAACGCAAGATGATAAGACATTTTCGTTGGAGGATTTAGTTAGATTATTTTTAACTATTATAGCTTATGATCCTAGTTCACTTCGAGCTGAGCAATTTGTCCAAATTCTACAATATCTTATTCCAAATCTCTTGGGAGAGTCTTCCAGTGTAAGAGCATTAGTAGATGAGGGAATGGCAGCGTTAACAGAAGTATTCCTTAAACTTTCAAAATCTTTTAAGCCATTGATTTATTCTACCATAAATGCTGAAAACAATAATGAGCCGATGGAAAATATTAGTGCCTCAACGAATAAACCATTTATTTCAGAGGCGACAACTCAGGCATTTGGTAAACAATGGAAACAGAATGATCGAATGACGATTAAGAGACAATTCCTTATTTTAGTACAGACCTATAAAAAATATGGAGGAATATTATCCGATAGTTCACATAATAAGATGGCAAATATTATTAGATTAATGCTTAAAGATTATGCTGCTCTTAAAGTAAAAGTCTCAACAAATTTCCTAATAGATTACATTAGGGATGCATTGCTTTTCAATACAACTTCTGAAGATGGAAGGAAGCCAATATTGTCATTTTTGAGACAAATGTCAGCATCATTCCGTCAAAATTATAAATCAGTTGACTTTTCTGGATTAATTGAAGGTCTTACTTTAATAACGTCAGATAAATGTAGGTTTGCGATCAATGATCAAGCGATATCTTTTGCACTCAAAGACAAATTTGTTTCATTTGGTTTATCCGTTGCATTAAAGCCAGATTGGGAAGATAGCGAAACTATGCAACTTAAATTATGTAATAGTATTGTTAAATTATTTGTTGACTTAATGATATATTCTGATCAAGACATGTTAAATGAATTAGATAAATACCAACCTTCACATCAATTAATGGCATATATTGTAATTCCAATATGTCATCAATATTTGCCCGAAGAGATATATTTTACGCCAATGACTTCAAATGTCAACCCTGATAGATCAAAAACAACTAGAAATTGGATTCACTTATTAGCATATATTACAAAAGCATGTAGTAAAGAGTCAATATTGAGATCAAAAACAACCTTCACTCTTCTTGGTAACAATTCAAGGCAAAACCTTGATGATAGTGATAATGATAATGATGAGGAATATGTTACAAATAAATCTTTTCCAACAACAACAGAAGCGGCAGCTACATTTATTATAAGCTTTACAGCTTTAAAGATTGTACTTGTACGTGCTGAAAAATATATCACACAAACAAAGGGAATGTGGGTTCATATAAATCAATTTGTAAGGCAGATATTGGGATCAGCTGGAACATCACAAAATAAATCAGGATTGTATTCTTTGGGCGGATCGCCCGTCGCTAGCAATACTAGTGTACATATAAATACCGAAGCAAATGATGTAAATGCTGATAGAAATTCATTTTTACATCATCGTTCATCATCACCTGGAAGTGGAAAGTTAAATCGTTCACATTCATCATTTTCCTCTTCTTCATTTGATTTTGTTTTATGGACGTTTTTAGAATTGCTCTTATTTTATAAATTGCCACTTAATTTATATTTACGTACTTTTATACATCAAAAATTACAAAATGCATCCACTGGAGTAAATAGTTTGAATTATCGATTATCATCTACACTTGATAATATTCCAAGGTCACCTTCACTAAACAGCAATACTTCAAACCCAAATAATAATAATAATAAAGAATCAAATAGAAGAACTAAATGGAAAAGTTGGGGAGGCCCCCCTGCAAGTTTTCAACGGGCAAGTTTAGAAAAAGAAAGTGGAAATATACGAAGATTATCTGTTTTAAAATCACAAAAATTTAATAGAAATACATTAAGTAGGTCCAGCTCATACGTAGTTATAAATAATAGTAATGAAACACAAGAACATCAAAATAAATCATTTGCGCCAGGAACATCTACGGGACAATTTAATGGAATTAATAATTTAATTAATGAAACCTTAAATGCATATTCTAATGTTCATACGTTAATGGGATATGGTAATATTTTATCGAATCGACAAAATAGATTACATAAGAATGATTCGTCACAAGAATTAAGAGCTTGGAGTTACAAACAAGTAATAGATAAATTGAAAGAAGAAAAAAAAATCGTTATAGAAGCTTATAAAGAAGCTTTTAATGTTTCAGGAGAACAACCTTATTTTTCTAATGAATCTTTCAATGAAATGATTATTAGTTTGTAAAAACTTTAAAATTTAAATTAGTTTAATATTAATTAATATCAATTAAAGAGAGAGATATATTCTAATTTAATATTGATGAATCATAAAATAATTTTAAATCAAATACGTTTATCCTGCTGTCTGATGTCCTAGCTCTTTTAATTAAATTGTTTTTATTATTAGAACTAGTACATAATTAAAAAATTTTGATATAATAGTAATTATTTTTATGCATATATTAATAAAACCTTTATAATTTGATATAAATTTACCATAATATATAAATTTACCATTTGATGTATATCATTAAAGATATTAAGATGAAAAAATTTTCTTTTAAAAAAATGCAGACTGCCATCAAAAACTTCTTTTTGTACTTTTAACAGTTAATTAATACTCAGTAAACTTGTGCGTGTAAATTTTAAACTTTACACGTATTATGTAACAAAATTCCTATAGATCAAAAATAAAGAATTTGAATTATTATTCAATAAATCATTTCTTTATCTGAAATTTAGAATTACATATTTACTGTTATGATGAATAAGTTTAGTCATCAAAAATATGTTAAAAACCTGAAAATAAAGTTATAAAAATAATTTTATTGCAATTAGACAATTTCGATTTCAATAAAAAGATAAATGTTTCATTATGGCACAAAAGGAAATCAACTATGGTTCCATAATCTCGGCTTATTAAATGTTGTAAACATAAGGAAATATTTCTCTTATCAAACAATCTCTAAATAATATTCTTTGACCAGCTCAACATCATCCTTTCTTGGTTTTCCAATTTTTCAACATTGTAAATATTGATATTTTCAAACAAAATTTTGCAACCAGCTATAAAAAATAAAATAATGTATTATGAAATTTAAAAGAAATGTTTTTTTTTGGAAAGGATATTGAGTCGAATAAAGGAGAAAGGACTCAGTAAGAGTTCTTTAAATATTATAAATTTATTGTGTCACACTTGTGCACCTGAAGATATCATTTAATCTTTCATTTTTGGCTACTTATAGAATTTGTATTCCGAAAATTGTAAAGTTTGGATCATGAGTTGTGGAAAAATCGTCTTTTAAAAAATACCGAAAATCAGTGAATCCCAATTTATATATCTGATATTAATTGATTTCTTTATTAACATCATTCTACAGGTAAATAATGCCGGTAGAAAACATTTATTAACTGCATTTACATTATTAATGCAAGACAAATATATCAATCTCGAATTTATAGCCTTATTTTATTCAATTTATTCGAATAATTACATAAATTGTAAATCTTTTAAAAAAAACGAGATATTATATTACAGAATTTGGAATATTCTTAAAATTCCTCAAAGATAGAAAGTTTAGCTAGGGCTACAACACTAAGAGTCACAACACCCATCACCACAACATTCTTCATCAGCCAAGGAACATGATATACGCTAATTCTTTGGGTGATGACGTTAATACAAGAAAAGACAAAAAATTTTTTTATTGTTCTCATTATTTAAACGAATGAATTTATTAATTAAAAATATTATGTCAAGTAGTCCAACTATAACAAATATTTATACTGAATTCCCAAATTTATCGCTTCCAAATTTATTCAAATAAGAGAAGTAAATATAAATCATTAAAATGATGTAAGATAAGAATGATGACATTTAAACGGATATAGTATGAAATGGACTCCTATTGATATAATTTCTCTACAATAAAAAATATTAAAAAATAATATTTATTACATGTATAGGTCAAAAAGTATCTATAAACAATTAAACCACTTTTGAAATTCATACTTAATGGTAATGAACTTTGAGTGAACTTTAAATTAATCTTTCCCTTCATTACAACATACACTATAGTCTCTCATCAATCCGACGCCGACGGTGAAGTTCTTTTGTAGAAATCAGCTCACAAGTTTTCCTGAATTTGGATGACGTACTTCTACCACGGCGGCGGGTTCTTGAAGATGAACTGCGGGCCTGCGGCGGCTTGTTTTCGATTTTCAAGCGGATCTCCTGGGTTCAGACGACCGTCTTCCATTATTTTAATCAAAAGTACTCTATCAAGGTAATTGTTATATTTACTTAGCTTCAAATATATGAAACAATAAATTTATTACTGTTTAATAATATTTTTTTATTATTATAGAGTGTGAGGAGGCCATTCTGTTTATAATCATATCTGGAATGAAAAAAATAGTTCGTGAGACCTTCAGAGTTCAGATTAGATCCCATGCACTTCATATTTTTTTTCCATTTCGTTCCATAGATATATACATGGGGCCATTATTGTCCAATATCCAAACTGAGAGTCCAGAGTGGTCAATACATATCGCACGATAAGTGTGACAAGCTTGTAATTATATGGAATCCAAAGAAATCATTCTTTAGGAGGGAAAAGTAGCGCTGACAATTTCGACAAGGTTTCTCTTCATTACATAAATCGAGTGAGTTCTCATCTGGAAATTGGGTCTCCACAAGGGATATGTTCATGGATTCGTTTCCGCGCAGTTCCCAAAGTCCCAATTCTCCAGCTGCTTCTCTCCACTCAGATCTCGAGAGAAAAGATATCAATCGTGCTTGGGAGCCATGACTGATGCCCTGAATGATGATTTGAAATGACTTGGTTTCCAAGACACATTTACCACTAAATGCTGGTCTTGTCTTCTTTGAAGAAAAATAATATCAAAAATAATATATTTGATAAAAAAAATACCCAAAAAGAGATCCACAGAAAAAGAGTTCAAACAACTCCAACATCCAAGATAAGAATCACAAAAGAATGACAAGTAATTTGGATGAAATTTTGACTGTATATAGAAAACAAAGCGCGTTCCATACTTATTAATAAATTTTCAAGAGACTGGCAAATTTTGCAACGAGACAAACTCATCAAACTTTTTCCTATCGATTCCAAGAATAAGTTAATACCAACGAAATAATAATAATAACTTGCTTTCCTTTTCTTATACTGTAACAATTGTGAGTTATTCATTGTTGGTAGAAATTTTCAATCACCCGCCATGATCAGTTAGTTATTTAGTCAATCTATTTGGCGTCACGTAACCCGCAATGGTATTCTAGTATTTTTTAGTTTGTGGTTTACCCTTCTTCAAGAATCATTTCATAGTGTTTCAAGACAACATTTTTTTTTATAAACGTTTATTTTCTAATTTTCATGCGAAATAAAAGTTCAAAATGTTAATTCAAATAAATAAACTTAAATAAAATAACCGATAACCTAAAACTACATAGAATTACTTTTCGATCACTTATTCAATCAATATTTTGAAAAACATACCACTTTTGGTATTGAGAAGTCTTCGCCGATAATTTAAACAATGAGTAATGAAAAATAAAAATTTAAGGATTTAAGGTAGTAAAAAATTTTATTTTTATTACTATTAAAAATTTCAGCGGATTTCATTTTTTAAAAAATAATTTCTTTTAAATAGAAATCATAATAAAAATTCTTGTTTGTTCATTCTCATTTGTGATAATAAAAAAGGTGTAGAGCAAAATAAAAAAATAAAAAAAAAAAAAGTCAACGAGATTTGATTTGAATTTAGGATGTTTGATGGATATCGATTTTAAACTTTTTACTGGTTAATACCAAACTACCAATTCAACATTTAAGATACAGTATAACTCACATCTGTTAAAATCGCTGTTTTTTTTAAATAAATCATATTTATGAAATTTTATTTTATTTTATAAATAAAATATATCTATTTATAATTAAAAAAAAAATTGAATTTAAAAACTCAAAATACCTTTCAAAAAAAAAAAAAAATTAAATATCGAAATCAATTTCTTTGGTAATATAATCTATATGTTATAAATAAACTAATTAGTTACGAAATTAATCATTATTATTTAAAATAATTATCACTTACGATGATTGTTGGATTTGCNATCCTCGCTAATATCAAATCCAAGTTCTCGTGTCAAATAATCTAAAGATAAATTCTGATTAAACTACTGTATAATAATAAATAAATTTTTTTAAAAAAAGAAATTCACCATTATTTTTGTTTTGTTTGATTTTTTTAATGCTTTTATCTAAAATAGATAAAAAAAAATTAATTATAGAACATTGTCTTAATTAATAATTTATTTATCATAAAAAGATTTTTTCTTACCATTATCATTGTCTCCACCAATATCTTCAATCCAATTATCATTGAACTTCCTTTTACCTTTTTAAAAATATGTAAGAAATTATTAGTAAAATGATAAAAATTATGAAACAATTAATATATTTACCATTAAAAGTCTCTTTGTTATTTGGATCATTATAANATGAACCTAGTTAAATATAAAAATGTTGTTATTCTATCTTTTTTTTTTTTTAAAAAAAAAAAGACATTATCAATAAAAAAAATCAATACATTGAATTTTTAAGCTTCTAGTAGATTTTGCAGTTTTTACCATTGCGCTCAATGATCTACTTTTATAAATAGCATTTGGATTATTTGTTATAGGTCCAATATCTGGTGTCCTTATAATTTTAGTTGGATTTTTGTATTCATTAAAGGAAATCAATTTACGATAAGATATAAAACAAATATCATCAGCTGTTGGTCTTTTATTTGGATCAGAATGCCAACATTCTTTCATTAATTCAATATAACCTTCAGGTGCATTTGTAACAATTGGGGGACGAAGACCATCACATATTTCAATAATAAGATCTGTATCATGGTTTTTGTCCCAAAAAGGCCTTCTACCTGTCATTAATTCCCACATAATCATACCAAANCCATATATATCTGAAGCTTTAGTATACTTTTGTCCTTGAAGTACCTCTGGAGCTACATATGGAATAATTCCATAAATCTCATTTTCATCATCATCCAATGCAGATTTACTTAATCCAAAATCACCTGTTACTGTTCTTATTGTGTATAATAAGTTGTCAATAAAAATATTTCCACTATGATAATCTTTGTGAATAATATTTGCACGATGTATACTTTTAAGTCCAGATATAATGCTACACAAAATAACTAGCTTCCGATTCCAATTAATATTAAAAAATTCATTAGTTATATAACGTGTAAGATCTCCTTCCTTGTTATAATTTGTAATTATCATAAAATTTTTGGTAATAGGATGTTGAGTGATTCCATAATATTCATTAAAGTAAGAATCCAAAGAAAAATATAGGTTCCCAAGTTTACAAATTATTTTGAGCTGAAACATAAAAATTTAAAATTAAATTATTTATCTTAATATTAAAATTTATCGATAAAATATTTATATAAGATTACTCTACCTCATTTAANTCTTTANACTTGATATTTTCAGAATTATTAAGTTCCTTGAGAACAACTATCATTTCACTATTACACTTTGATCTTTTCCAATCAATTGAGTTACCACTCCAAGTGGCTTTATAAATTTTGCTAAATCCACCTTCAGCAATAAATTCTACATTTTTAAACCTATCATATGGAACAAATTCTATTCCCAAAAGTTTACCTTCATTTATTATAAAATCATCAATAATTTTATTTCCACTTGACATAAACGTTTTCATTATATAACATTTGTAGCAATTCCCATCCCATATAAAATAGTCCATTCCATTGCATTCATTACATTTCACAGCTGTTGGTTCAAATATGGTTTGTATCGGTTCATTATGTATGTTAGATTTTTGTTCAAATATGTTTTGTGTCGGTTGAACTAGTTGATAATAATAATTTAATGAATCCATAATTATAACGCAAGATTGAATTCGTCTTTAACAAAAAGATTTTAGTACATAAATATTAAGTTCGTTATTCTAATAGAATATTCTGGCTAAAAAGATTTTGTCCTTTTTAAAGAAATAATAAGCTTTATACATTTAAAAAAAAATCATTCACGCTTTTCAAGTATTTTTGTTACACAAATTTTTCTATTAAATATAAAAGAATTCTTTATCCGATTTCAAGAAAATTAGATAATTCTATTTAGTCCTTTTAAAGTAAAAATCTCATTGTTTTATAACACCAAAAACCACGAAGAATTCCTTCTAAAAGTTCTATTGAATACGAGGCTATACCAAATTTGGTTACAAGATAATCATTCAACAGTTATTCAACGTAGTATTAATATCCAAAAGTAGGAAATCTTTCTTTTTTTTATTAGTCACGTGAACACGGATTTAAGTTGCTGAGGTTGTTATTTTCTATAACCTTCATGAATTCTTTTGATGGCGCAAATAACTTAACTATCAACATTCTGTTTATTAAAATCTTCTTTCGAAAAAAAACTTTTTGATCAATTCATGATAAGAATCTTCAAACGAGTAGAATAAAAAAAAATCTTGGGAACATGTACGGTACTCAAATAGGAACTTGGTTAAAATCACAAATTTAGAATATTATAATAATATTTTACAAGAATGTTTTTTTTGCTCAAAATCTGGCATATAATTCATAAAGCAGTTAATAAAAATGACCCTCTGACTTATATATGATACATTTTTGCGAACCGTGATGTTAGAATGAAATGAAAAGATGTTTTACGGATTAACTCAATTGCCACAGAATAAACGGTAGATTTTTATTACCCCGTTAGCATTAGCACATTTAATATTACGTGTATAACTCTCATTTATTCCTTTTGGTGTGCTTTAAAATGATAATCGTTAATCAAGATTGTCATATTTTACCAAAAAGTGTATTCCAAAATCGATCCTGCAAATTATGCAAAAAAGTGAGGTCCTGGTTAGTGAATCAAAAAAAATCAAACAAAATATTCAAACCAATCTAACTTACCATTATTTACATCATCGATATCGACAATCAAACGAATAAGTATACTTCGCAAAATAATAACAAAATATGTTAGTTTGATTTCTCAGCTTGATTCAAGAAAAACGTCATCACGATGCCATATTATTCTTCGTGTTATATTTCGCCATTTTAAATCTTTTAAATCTTTGTTAAATCACTCTCGTCAAATGCCGCAAAATTTGGCACAGTATATCAAAAAAATTTAAGCATCTTCATGTGAAATTCTTAATACTTGATGCTAGAACTCGCATTGATTTCTTCCTCTTTGATAACATCATATATTTCGCTTGCTTTCTACCATTTTCATCAAAAAAGTTTCATCACATCAGGATTTTGTTTACAATAAACATTGGAATTATGTAATACGTGGTGAATGGTATAAAATAAATATTACTGTATCTAAGATCAGGTTGCCAATTGAATATAGTATAGTGTTAAATCGAGTTCAACAGTATATTATAGAAAAAATTATACATATAAAATCATATGTTACCTCTGTGTTAAAGTTCTCTTCATAAATAATATCTTTTTTATTAACAAAATTAGTATCCAATATCTCTTTAAAACCACTTTTTTAACGTGAATTTATAGTTTTGATAAACTTTCTGACATGATATTCTCCTTTAAGGTTATATAAGTCTATATGTATTCTCACACGCATCTCATTTTTTTGCTCATCTAATGTAGAATATTTTTTTTTATTTTAAAAACAGTAAAAGGATAATGCATTGACAATGTGGCAACTTAATTATGAATTTTTTTTTTTGTAAAAATCATTTTTTTTTATTTGATAAAAAAAATTCTAATTAATTTTATTCATAATAATCAAAAATCAAAAAAAAAAGGGATTTTTTTCGTTATAAATATACAATAACAGAAATTCTGATTGTTTTTTAATTTATATTTTTATTATATTTTTAAAAAATTGTATTACACCATTTTTTTTATATATATAAAGAAATAATAAAATAATAAAATAAAACACAGATATAAAAAATGAGTAAGTACAAACATATTTTTTAAAAACAATTTACAATTAACATTTATCCCCAATTTTGCTGATACCTTCCTTATCACCATTTTTCCCTGCCCCATCATCACAACAATTAATACCATTGCAACCATCCAATTTTGCCGCATCTAGCTATTATTTTCTGTTTTGCTAATTGCTAATGTTTCCTTTGACACTATTTTCCATTTTACTAAATCCCAACTTTTTGCTATCATTTCTTTTACTACCGGCGCCATTCTTATATCTATATGCATAATTTCTCCCTCCAGTACTTGTATTACTAGAACCACAAAGCTTATGGAAAAGATGTAGCATCAACATTTCCTATTTTGTTGTCAATTCCAGCCATATCTAAATGGTTAATGGTATTTATTCACTCGACTTTGTCTCCTGCTTCTTTTGAAGCCTGCATTTTCCATTTGATTGTAAATCATAATTGATATTTAAATGGAATCATCCACTCGATTATCGCCATTTATCCTATGTGATATCAATATTCTCCTTTCGTTTTCAATTCCGATCGTATTTGAATGGAAGTTATCCACTTTGTTGCTGACTTCAGATACAAATATCTCCCAGTTATCTTTAAGCTCAATACTTTTTTTCTTGCAAACTCTGGTCACATTTTCATAGCCTCTTTTGGTATTGATCTAATTTATATAAGCAACAAAAAAATAGCATCGCAATTAATTATGGATAACTCACAATTTAAAATCCATTTATAACACATACCTCATGATCTTTATATCTTTATTATCTTAATAATTTTCATTCCCACAAGTAAAGCTTTCTGTTATTTACTCTCTTCATTACATCTGGTTTAAAGTTGTTATGTATTTCTTTCTATTTTCACGTTTCTTCTTATTTCTTTGTCTTCCATGATGATCTCTTTAGTCTTCGTAAATACAAAAATAAAGAAACGAGGAAAAAACGAGGGAATTCTAATCTAAACCAAACTAATCAGCTAGGAGAGACTCGACCAACTGACCAGTTTTTCCTTGCCTGTAATGAGGACAGCCAACTCATATACAGTATAAGGAAGGTAAAGAGAGATTTAAAAACCAAACCAGTCAGACTCGACCGACTGACCAGTTTTTCCTTGCCTGTAATGAGAAAAGTAACTCATATACAGTATAAGGAAGGTAAAGAGGGATTTAAAGGAAATTCTAGGAAAAATAAATTATAGAGAAAAAAAATTTTTAAAAAAATTAATTAAAAAAAAATGAGTATTTATATTTAACAATTTACCAAAGAATGTGTCATGAGAATTATTATGTAGTCATATTACTACATAGTCCAAATATGGATTACCGCAATTCAACGAATCATTGGATCATTAGATCACGCATGTGATTCAACTAACAATATCACCTGCAATCATGAGGACGATTTAGTCACGGTTCAGAGTAGAATTGGGCAGAGTTTCAATTACATTTTTAATTCTGCCCGAAATTCCATTTTGCAATCTAATTTAAACTAATTAATTCTTTTTTTCTAACCATTTTATAAATGTTAATCAATTTTGTTTAATAAATTTGTTTAATCTCGACAAATATTGCTTTTATTGAATATTTATTTTTATAATTTTATTAGATAATAGCAAGACATGGAATATTTACATATTTGTTATAGCTTCAACTAAAGATACAATAATACTTTTTAAATAAGATTAACAAATTTCCTTCTGTAAATAAATGAAGAAAAAGAAAACCAAATAATTTTTTTAAACTTCATTGATTCTTCACCCTTATCAAACTTTACACGACAGAAATACCTTTAACTTAGAATTTCGTATAAGAAACTAGCCTGTCGTTGATTCGCCACATTGGTGGCACATTGCATCATTTCACGTTACGACTTACGATTTATGACGTGCACGTGATTTATCGATCAAAATTATCGGTTGAATTTAGAAATTAGAATTAGTACGAGCATATACTGAATTTCCCCTGACCATTCGCTCAAAATGGTAAATTTTTTAATATGATACTGTTACATGATTGTGAATACAAATAAAAAAAATCCGATCATTTTGATAGGTTCCATTTAGTTTTTACACTTACTTTATTAGATATAAAGATGAAATTTATTGTTGATTGATATTAATATTATTAATATGTTTCGCAAAACTCGCTTCTGAGATTCCTTACATTTTAAAAAAATTTTTTTTTGTGCAATTTTTTTTTTAAAAATTTCCTTTTCTAGCTTGTAAATTTTTTCCATTGTACTTTTATTTATTTTCCCATTATGTCATTATGTAAATTATTTATTCTATAAATACGGTATTTAAAGCTTTTGAATGTTACTGTGCAAATCACAATGATTCACGTGACATCCATCTTCAATGATGATCACATAACACAATATATTGTGTATTATCTGAAGACAATCCTTATATACAAAGAACAATACCAATTTCAAAAAAAAACAAACAATATAAAATCATTTCGAACACAAACGTTAATCTTATCAACAATACTTTTTTAATATCAAAAAAATATTCCAAAATAAAGTTTTGTTATGTTAATTTAGGAAATTCCAAATAAAGAATTTCATTTGAATTATAATAGAGTTTGTTGAAAGTTTGTATTGTTGATAATGTTTATAAAAACGGATTCATTGGTTTTTTTTTCACTCTCTCTAAATTCAGAAAAATTAATACAACCCATTTTTGATAAAAATTTCTTTTTTTTTTTCTTCAAAAGACTTGACGTTTTTGAAAAAAATATGGTTTCTTTAACAGAACAATATCCAATTCTCTTTACTGTTTACAATTTAATTTCCAAAATAAATATTTATTATATTTTAATTGGATTTTTTATTTATCTTGTAATAAGACCATACTTTTATTATTTTAAAAATCGTAATTCATTGGCACCGGGACCATTACCATTACCACTTATCGGACATTGGAATATATTCTTAATTGGTGATGTAGCACAAAATAAATATAATCTTTCAGAAAAATATGGAGAAATATGTGATATAACAATGTTTGGACAACGATGTGTTATAATAAGTTCACCAAAATATCTTAAAGAATTATTTAGTCCAAGCGTATATTCACCATTTCTTCGAAGATTACCATTAACATCAGGTTTTATCGAATTAGGAATGGATAAAGAAGGTTTATTATTAAATTGTGATATACCAAAATGGAGACATAATCGAAAATTTTTTCAACAATCTTTATCACCTCCATCATTTATTGAATTAAGTACTAAATATACAGTAGAATGTTGTGAAGAAATTATTAATTATTGGAGTCATATAAAAGAAGATTCAAATCAAATTGTTAAATTGGATGAATGGTTTAGATCATTCACGAGTGATATGATGGGATTAGTTGCATCAGGTAGTAAAGAAACTTCTATGAAAATTCAATTTATGAAATTTACAAATCAAATTTATAAAGAAAAAGATATTGAAAAAGAACAAAATCGGGGTGAAATTTATAGAAGGTTAAGAAGTGAATACGCTGATGCTTTGGGATTTTATATTTTCGTTCCTAAAATTCTTTGGAATTTTCCTGGTATAAGTATAGCGGCTAAATATTATAAAAATATTTTAAATTATTTAACCGATTTTGAAATTCAATTTATTAAAGAACGTAAACAACAAATTAAAAATGAAAATGATGATGAAGTTAGTAGTCAAAATAGTAAAGTTCGTCCAGATTTTCTTACAATGTTAATAACACAAAATACTGAAGATGATCCTTCACCTGATGAAATTAAACAAAATATTAGGGAAATGTTTAGCGCTGGTACTGGTACAACTACTACAACATTATGTTCAATTGTTTATTTGTTGGCAAAACATCCTGAACATGAAAAACGTATGGTAGAAGAAATTTTAAGTGTAATTGGTAAAGATAATCGAATTACATCATCAGATTTATCAAAATTACCTTTTACTGAAGCTGTAATAAATGAATCGATGAGATTATATC
The DNA here is from genome assembly GCA_003550305.1 of Glomus cerebriforme. Lineage (NCBI taxonomy): Eukaryota > Fungi > Glomeromycota > Glomeromycetes > Glomerales > Glomeraceae > Glomus > Glomus cerebriforme. The sequence goes on along the minus strand of QKYT01000095.1, from coordinate 196,343 downwards.
CAGTAGTACCTATAACTTATCGTTATTCTCCTGATCAAGATACTCAAATTGCTAATTATCATTTTAATAAGGACACTATATTTGCCATAAATTTATCTCATATTCATCGTAATGAAGAATATTTTGATAAACCGGATCAATTCATTCCAGAAAGATTTCTTGGTAAATGGAAAGAAACAATTCCTCAATTTGCTTTTTCACCTTTCGGTCATGGTATGAGAAGTTGTCCTGGTAAAAATTTCGCCATGACTGAAATTAAAGTTATTTTGGCTACAATATACAGAAAATATACTTTTAAATTAGTTAATCCTGATGAACCTCTTCAACTCAAATTCACTTTAGTTAATGATATATCTAAAATGGAAGTTTATATTGAAAAGAGAGAGTAATTTTATTGGTTATATTTTGTATATATATATATTTATTTATTTATTTATAATAATTATTCAGTTCAATTAATGTATGTAATTTTGTATACTTAATAAATCATATTTTTTTTTAAATTCCGTCGTAATTAATTATAAAATATTTAATAATATATTATTATATTTATTTACAAATGCTTTTGGGTTATAATTCTATACGTTTTGCCATATGTTTTATTTTTGGCAATTTCTTCAAGAATTTGGTTTGATAATCTTGTATAATTTTCTTGATTCAATTTTAATACCTTTGACATTAACGGGTATAATGAAGTTAGAAATTCCGATGCTAAAAGAAAATAATTTTTTTTTTTTTAATTAAACGAGATTAATAATAAAAAAAAACTGAATACGGTAAAATATTTTGTCATACTTTACCCATTTCGAAAGTTTTATCGGAATTTTGAGGTTTAAATGGATACCAAGCATTTATTTTTTCTTTCATAATCGTAACCCCAAGATCTTGATATATATTCATTATATCTTGTAATCGATCCATGCTAATTTTTCTGTGGCCAAATACATCGTTGACTTTTTTTTACGAAATAAATAAATTTATCTGTTATATTAAATTAAAAAAAAAAATTAGAAATGCGTAATAAAATTTATTAATAATCTTACTTTTTTGATATAAATTTTCCGTTTTAGGACCAGAATTATAAAGGGTTATATCCGTATCCATAATCTTTAAAATTGAAAAATGATTTTAAAATGTTAGTTTGAAAAATTGGTTATTCTCTCTTTATTTTTAAACAATTACAACATACTTCTATCCAACCACCGGGCTTGCAAACTCTAAAAATTTCCGGTATAATAAGCGTCTTCCATTCAGCATCACTAAAATATCTTGTCATAAATCTTATATGAATAAAATCAAAGGTTTCATCTTCATATGGAATACCATTGAGAATATTATGTTTAATAAATTTCAAATTTTCTGAAATTTTTTCACTTGGAAAGATTTCATTATGATCAATTCCAATAAAATTGCTATTGTGATATTTCGTAGATAGTTCCGTTAACCAAGTTCCATGACCGCATCTTTTTAAAACAATTAATCAATAATCACGTCATACATTTTTTTTTTTTTTTGGAAACATAAAATTTCATACTTACCCAAGATCAATTACGTTTGCTCCACCTTTTAAATTATTTTCTACTGGTGATGAAAAGTTACTATTCCATATATATTGATAATAAGCGTGTATTAAACTTGATCTATTATTATCATCCAAATTACTCGATTTTAATGAAGGATCTTCATGATGATATTGTTTTAAAAGTTTTTTTTTTAATATTTTTTTAATGTGAGATATTTCAATGTTTTTTAGAATTTCTTCTAAACGATTCCTCATTATAATTAATTTAAATATAAAAATTTTAATGAGAAAAGTAATTAGGAAAAAAAATGATAAGGAGTTCCGTAAATGAGAGAAATATTTTATTTTTAAAAGAAAAAAGAATCATTTCTGGTAAAAGACGGGAGAACGTAAAAACTTCGATTGAAAGACGTCGAATAAAAAATTTTATTCGACTTGAAAAAAGAAAAAAAAAATATTTTTAAAACAAAAAGCAAAATATGGTTTTTATCATGTATCAATTTATCATACATAAATATAAATAACAATTTCTGGCGAAAATTTCCTTATATGTTTAAATAAAAAAAATGTCAAATAAAAATGGTTTCATTAAATACCGTTTTTTAAAAATATTTTTTTCACATTCGACGTGGTCTTAAGACTATTCTCTTTTCTTATTGGTTAATTATGGTCTTAGCGTTACGTTATGTATGTGTGCATTGTCGCAAAATACTTTAAGGGAAACACGAACTTAAACTTTTAATAGGTTAGATTGCCACAAAATTTATAATTTGTTTTTTTGTTTTTTTCTTTGTCAGGTTTTTTTCCGAAGTTTTCAAAATATTTCTTGAGCACTTTATTTAGATGCATTGTGCGACATACGATACCACTAACTGCCAGTAAACATTAAATCATATGTACTGTTAATCTGGAGCTCAAACCTGCATTCGATTTGTTTAACAATAATAAAATATTTAACTAATTTTTTTCTAAAATTCGACTTCTTTCGATTATGTAATACTTTCATTTACCAGTATTACTTTATTTATAATTCAAATATATTCAATCAGAAAAAAAAAATTATTCCCCTCTAGAAATTTATAACTTCCACATATGTTTAATATTATTACAAAACTTAAACGGCATAAAGAGACAACTCCATGTTTGCTTGGATGTCATCATTCAAATTTGCTTCTTGCTCGTTCAGTTTCTTCTCTTCAAGACTCAATCTATTATCAGTGATTTCGGTATTCTTATTGAGCTTCTCGGCGAGGTACTTAACTATAGCAATACTCTGCTCATCACTAGGATTCTCTTTCAAATATTTTATCAAATGATTATGGTTTTTCTCCATCTGATCTTTGTATCTATTACAAATCTCACTCTACAATATAAAATAAAACCTTATCAAGTATGTTATATGTAATAGATGATAATATTCTAAACTTTTAAAACTTACCACTGCAATACATTTGACATAAGTTTTGATAGTATTCTTCTTGAATACAAAACTACGGAATAGATCTTGTTTGCCTTTTTCATCTTTTTTAAAGTAATTTCTAATTAATTCGCCAAATTGCTGATTTGAAAGCTTCTTCAAGTTCATATATGTTCTTTCCCAGTGTATTCTTGCGGCTTCAATTACTCCTTCAATTACATTAATGGCAGAAAATGCTTGATTCAAGGAATCAACTACATCCGTCGCCAAAACTAATTGATCTTTACAATTTAACAACCTCAAACTAAATTCGCGAACTTTTTTATTTGCTTCACGATATGCGGCAATTTGAGTGCGTTGTTCTTCAATTAATCGTTGTTTTTCTGGAATCATACACGTGAGCTGTATGAGGATAAATATTTATTAACTAAAATGAGAATAGGAACATGAACACTTACCTTTTCGTTCATTTTCAGCAATTTCTTTTGCAGTTTTGGACGTAGGGAAGATACAATTAAAGATTCCAAATTTATTAATAGATTTTTCGGTTGTCTCAATTTTTTCAATTTTGTCATTTATTTCGAGTTTCAAATTTTCAATATCTGCTTGGGCTATTTCTTCATTTTTCTTCCACATTGATTCTTCTATTTTTAGTTCTTTTTTTTTTGCATCAATTTCTTCCTTGTTTTTCACATCCTTATCTTTTTGTTTCCTTGCAGCATTAGAAATATTCTTAATTTTGTCGCTAGCAATATTGACATCTCCCTTCAATCTTATTGATGTGTCAAGCATTTCCTTGGCTATTTTTTCAATGCCGTCAAGCGTGATAAGGGTTTCTTCTTCAAATGAAGCATGTAGATACTCAATTGTTAATTTCCAGGTTTCTGCCATTTCAGTCGAGGACCGTTCAAATGCAAGAATGGCCAATGTAGTATCTCCAGCCAATCGGGTAATGATTCGACCGATATCACGGATCTTTAATCAGGCAATACCACAATAGAGTTAATAAATCTTAAATGAAAATCATAAAATTAAATTAATTCAATACCTGAATTTGAATATCACAATGTCTATGAGCTCCATTTTCTGCAAGACGAATAAGATCGATAAGGTTGGAAAAATTTGATGTGAGATTCTCAAAGTTTGTATCATTAGATGACGAACATTCTGATTTGATCAATTGACTTTTTGGGTCAGGAATTTCAAGTATATCAAAGATTTCATATTCCTTGTTGGTACAGATTACAACCTGAGTCTCATTCAAGTTTTCATGTTTCTTCTTGGTACAGATTTCAACCTGAGTCTCATTCATAATTTTTTTTTATTATTTTTGCAATTCATTTTGCAGAGGTCTTTTATATATTTTTTGATAATTGAGTATGCTACCATAAATTTACAAAAAAAAAAGTCATCGTTATTGAATGCTGCGTTGTGTAATAACATAATCTCCAAAATTTTCATTCTAATAATTAATAATGCTTATCGAAACCCATTGATTAATGTTTGAGGAATATGTCAAATATTTGAAATCTTCATTTATTCATTTATTCCAAATGTGGTTGTTTTGAATAAATAATTTAAAATTCTATATTTATAAATGGAATAAATGGAACAAATAAAGAATTATATGAAGAATCATTAGCAATTTTGAAACGGCCACTTTCAGATTGTATTAGTGACGTGTAACACTGTATTTTTATGAAACCGAAATGCTGTAGCACATAATATAATTTGTACATTTGATTCATATAAGTTTTTTTTATAGACCTATTTTATTGATGTTAAAGGCTAAGCTTTCGCCTCAAATCTCGGCAATGTTTACTGTACCAATATTCGTCATGAACCTATATTTTGGGCGTGGGAATTTCAAAAAATTCTATCTTATTATCTAGTGATTAATCGCTTTTTTTGAGCGATTGATTTTACAGATCTACATTGAGTAGATGAACCCGTGATCATTTCGCATTCGATAAACGCATGACGTTCTCTTCAAACCTTTTTATTATTAAAGTACGAAAAGTTCATTAATGAAAACAAATAATAGTACTATAGTTTTTTACTAGAAATAAGAATATATATATTCTGTGGAACGTGGGTAACGATAAGAAAAAGGATAAAAATAAAATATCGATGCGAACAGGTTTGAGATCAATCTTGTTTTGGCAAGAATTAAAGACTTAAAATGATGTATTCCTCCATGCTTGCTTGAATGTCGTTGTTCAAATTTGCTTCTTGCTCGTTTAGTTCCTCCTCTTCAAGCCTCAATCTATTGTCAGTGATTTCGGTATTCTTCTTGAGCTTCCCAGCGAGGCTCCTAACTATGGCAATACTCTGCTCATCATTAGGATTCTCTCTTAAATATTTTATCAAATTATTATGGTTTTCTTCCATCTGACCTTTGTATCTATGACAAGTCTCACTCTACAATACAAAATAAAACCTTATCAAGTATGTTATATGTAGTAGATGACAATATTCTAAACTTTTAAAACTTACCACTGCAATACATTTGGCATATGTTTTGACAGCTTCGCGCTTGAACGTGGGACTTCGGAACAGAATTTGTTTTGCCGCTTCATCTTTTTTAAGACCATTTTTAATTATTTTGCTAAGTTTCTGGGTTGAAAGCTGCTTCAAATACGTGTGCGTTTTTTCCCAGTACATCCTCGCAGCTTCAATTATTCCTTCAATTTCACTAAGGGAAGAAAATGCTTGATTCAAGGAATCAACGACATCCGTTGCCAGAACTAAATGTTCTTTATAATCTAGCATCTTCAAACTAAATTCGCGAATTTTTTCATTTGCTTCACGACGTGCGGCAATTCGAAGACGCTGTTCTTCAATTAACCGTTGTTTTTCTGGCATCACACACGTAAGCCTAAAGAGTTATAAATAGTTATAAACTAAGTGTGAACAGAAAAATGAATACTTACCTTTTCGTTCATTTTCAACCATTTCTTTTTCATTTTTGAACATGAAGGGGAAACGACCAATGATTCCCCATTTATTGATATATTTTTCGTTTGTCTCAATTTTTTCAACTGCATTATTTATTTTGGCTTTCAAATTTTCAATATCTTTTTTAGCTGTTTCTTCATGTTCCTTCCACGTTGATTCTTCTATTTCTATTGCTTTTTTTTTTGTTTCAATCATTTCCTTATTCTTCGTATCTTCATCTTTTTGTCTTACTGCTGCATTAGAAATATCCCTAATTTTATTGCCAGCATTATTGGCATCTTGCTTCAACCTTAATGACGTGTCATGCATTTCCTTGGCTTTTTCTTCAATGCTGCCAAGCGTGATAAGGGCTTCTTCTTCAAGTGAAGTAAGCAGGAACTCATATGCTAATTTCCAGCTCTCCGCCATTTCAGTCGAAGACTGTTCAAATGCAAGAATGGCCAACGAGGTGTCTCCAGCCAATCGAGTAATGATTCGACCGATATCACGGATCTTTAATCAGGCAATACCACAATAGAGTTCATGTTTAACGATAAATCTTAAATGAAATCATAAAATTAAATTAAATCAATACCTGAATCTGAATTTCGCAATGTCTATGAGCTCCATTTTCTGCAAGACGAACAAGGTCGATAAGGGTGGAAAAATCTGATACGAGAAACTCGAAGTTTGTACATTTATTAACCGTCAAACACTCATCCTTGATCAATTCACTTTTTGGATCAGGAAGTTCAAGTATATCAAAGATTTCATTCTCATTATTAGTACGGATTCTAACCTGGGTTTCATTCATATTTTTTTTTTTTGGAAAAATAGGGTGTTTTTGGACATCAAGTTGACCGCAAAGGTCTTTTATACATTTTGATAACTGAGCATGCTTACAAAAAAAAAAAATCACTACTATCGGGCGCTGCATTGGTAGTTATGATCATAATCTCTTTCAAAATTTTCATTCTATTAACTAATAATGAAACCATTGGTTGGATATTAGATACAAATCATTTATTATCCAAATATGGTTATTTCGAATAAAAAAATCTCCATAAATGGAATAAGCGCTAGTACTTCAAAATAGATTGTATTGGTCGTAGTGAAAATGTATTACGTGTACTTTTTATTAGTAATAAGTTTTTCTATTAAATTTAATAACATAATATTTTATAGGCGTGAGAAATTCAGGAAATTCTATTATGAAATCAGTCGATTATTACATAACCGAATTGTTCCCTTAATTTGTTAATTTACCCGTATAACAACCGGGGAATCAGTGTTTAGTATATGAACCCATGATCAATTTCGGAATACATGTGGGGTTATATAATATAAATCAATTTTGGGAACAAAGTCATATATCAAATTTCTTTGTTAGGTACGAAATTCATTAACTAGTCCAGTAGCACCAGGAAGTTATTCGCATTGCCACCTGGAACGCCACGTTACCAAAAATTTTTCTGGGATAAATTTTTTTTCGACACATATACGTATATGCTAGTTCTACATAAGTGAAGCAAATAGGACTACTGCTTAATTTTGTCTTTTTTTTGCTAGTTTGTAATAGTAATTCGAAATCTTACATTTTTCTTAACAGTTAAGGTTTTTAATAAAGAGTATTGATAAAATAGTGTTTTCTTCTTTTATTGTATATTATAAAATTTTATAGGTATTTTAAATAGCTGTTCTGCTCATTTGATGGTCATGCACGATTGTCCGTCTATAAGATTTGATTTACAGTATATATACCTATATAGCTCTTATGCATCACGTGAATATTTGTTATGTGAAAATTTATTATAATTATTGCGCTGATTCTCCACCCTTAATTAGTTAGTTTAAAATGTTAAATTTAGAAATCTCATGTGAATAATTATTAATCGTTTCGCTGTACGATAGGGCGAAATATGTTAATTTGAATTCTCCGTTAGGTTTCGTGATCAATATCTGTTACAAAATAAATTTTCGGACTAAAACTTGATATTTTGGACAACGATATGAGGTGAATGCCATTATGATACTGTATATCGTAAAGACGTAAGTAAACCTTCTTTGATATAACATTTTGTTAAGGAAAAGCTCGAGATCTGATCTTTTGTATATGATGAGAGCGAAACAATTTTATCATTTGTTCATTAACATCTTTCGTCAGTTGAAATCTCAAATTGAATTCAAATTTATCATTAAATTCTCTCCATAATCAAAGATATTAGCATTTATTTAAACATTGACATCATATAAACAAACAACACACTAAAATTAAAAACGTTATTATGATATATAATCATTTAGACGTAAAACATAAATCATTTTTTATTATGAATTTGATTCTTATATTAACGAAACAGTTCGCTGGGAAAATTTATTATATTTAACATTTGAAAAATTTTTTAGTTAATTTCCCACAATTAATTATTTTATAGTAATGGATTTCGTGATCAATATCTATAATAATCTTTGTAGATCGCTTTTTTTATTAAAAAAACGGTTTATTCAAAAATTGACATCATATAAACAAACATTACGCTAAGATTCTCTTGACACTAAACGTAAATTATAAATCATTTTATCGTGAAAGTTCGAGACTGTCTTTGTGTAGGATTGTGTAGGATGTAGATGTGAGCGAAACAACTTTGAAAATAATTTTTTTCGTTCGCGTCATTTTGATATCAATTTTTATTCATTTTTTTAATTATAATTCGGTAAGTAAATAACTTTCTCATATTAGAGAAATTAGAGAAATTAGTGTAATTAGTGTAATTGATTTATATATTTGACATCATAAAAATAAAAAAAAAAAAATCAAATTTAGAATAAAACATGGGTAATTAATTGTTCACAAAAAAATGAATTTCTTTAAACATAACATCATTTAGACGTAAAACAGGAAATAAATAAACTTTACGATTTATCAATTTTTGAATTTTCGGGAGAAGTAATAAAAGAAAGATTCGATTAATTTAAATGGATTAGTGTGCTTTAAACCTTGTGATCAAAATTCTTTTGCGTTAACTTCGTTGCAGATCTCTCGAAATAAAGTTGGCGTTTTACATTTTACATCATTTTTATACAAACAACAAAATATACAAACAAACATTACGCTAAACCAAAATGTCATTATGATATACCTAAACAAATTTTTCTAGATCATTTAAAACGCCAAACGTGTCTTTATATAAAGAACAAAAAATTTCCTTTCTCCTCATTTTTTTCAACAAACATCTTTAAACCGAATAAAATAATTGAAAATATAAAACAAAATGGCAGATTACGATACTCCAATGGAAGAAGAAGGAGTCGTTAAAGACGAATTTTATGTTCAAAATGTAGAACATGGAGGAGATGAATATGATCCTCAACAAGATCTTGATGAAGAAGAAACTGAATATGAAGATAAAAACCTTGTTAATGAAGGTTCGTTTTAAGGAATTGGTAATTTTTTTTAATATATTCCAATCTTTTTTTCAACCTTTTTTTTTTTATCTAATCCAAAAATTTTTGGTACAAAAAAATAAAAAAGATATTAATGAATTGAATCCGGATAAAACAATGTTACCACAAAAATTACGTAATTCTACATATGATATTGCCCAAAGCCAAGGTTATTACAATGAGGGTGATGAAACTGAGTCGGATGTAACCGGAGGCGAAATACAGGGTGGTAAAGACGCTTCAAAACAATTGTAAATAATCATCATCTTTTCCCAACAATTAATTTTTAGGTAATATACATTTAAAGGAACTCATGATTGTTATTTTTATTGTAGGTCATCGCTTATTGCTGCATCCCATCGAAAGGGCAGAACTCCAGAAAAAAAACGCGAGAGTGCTTTAAAGGCTTCTGAATTGCATGAGCAAATCACTGGTCATCCTTTGGAAATTAATAACGGTAAGTTATTATTTGCTTATAATATACTGTATATATCTTATAATTATTAAGAATATCTAAAATTTATATTTTCCGTCTGTTACTAGAAGGGGAAGTTCTTACGGGTGCTAGAATAAGTTCCGGATAAAGCATTTTGAAGTGATTTCTCCTTATTCGTTTTATAAAATAATTTTGTGGTTAGAAAAGATTGATTTTTTATCCATTTAGTTTATTTCTTTTTTATTAAAACGAAAAATCCATTTAGTTTATATTTCTTTTTGAAAATAAAATGCTTTATTGATTGGTCACGTGCAATATTAAGTTCTAAAAATATCTATGTTTATTATTTCCTTTTTAAAGTATTAAAAGTATCATACTAAATTAAATAATAATAAAATGTATGACGCACTTAAGGTGAAATGAAAAAATAAAAAAAAATGAGGCCAAAATCAAATCAAACAAATATAGTAATAAAAGAAATATATATATATTTATTTATATTATATTTTATTTATATTTATGATAAATGTGATGAAAATTATTATTATTATATTATATTCCTTTTGATTATAATAGTCGCTAAACTTTTTGATGAAAAATGTTGACATGATTTGGCCTTTTTTTTGTTCCAATGTCCAGAATTTAAAATCTGTCACGAGAATATCTATTTGGTTAATAATAAGAATGAAAATATGCAATTATATAAGTATTTATAAAAAGAAATGAGTGAAATAAAAAAAATGTTATTCTAAAGGATGATATTGATAATTAAATATCGTTTAGAAAGTCCTTTTTTTTTGCGTTAGCTATACGACTAAAACGTACTTCCTGTCGAATTTCTGATTGACGCTCATAAGTTTTACTTGTGTGCCGTCTTGGATGTTATTCCATGGGGTTGGGTTATTTTTTCTAATAATAAATAAAGAGAAAGAAGAAAAAGAATATTTAAATTTCAAAATAAAAAAGTGAAAAAAAAATTTTTTTCTTCATCTAAAAAAAAAAGCTTACTTGTCCCAAACGACCTCGGGTCCTCGAGCAAGGCGGGTAAGATACCAACCAGCACCAACTACAGCTACACCCTATTATATCAAATAAAAAAAATATATCAACAAATTTAAATAACTAAGGAAAAAAATTTTTTTTTAAACAATACATACAGTGACAGCATAGATTGGGAGGATTTCAACTCGGAACCAATTTTTCATGAAACCAGCTCTTGCGATTGTGGCAGACATTTTGATTTGTTAAAAATTATTTATGATGTATATTTGATTTGAGAGAGTGAGGAAATTTTTTTTTTAAAAAAAAAAAAATAGAAAAATCGAGAAATTCAACAGAGAAAAAAGCTATTATTATTTTATTTTATTTTTTTTTTCTTTCTGCTCATAAAAAAAATGGATCAATTTAAATAATGTTTTACAGCACCGGAAAATTCCGGCGTTAACGGCAATACACGGGCGTAATAAATAAATATATGTATGTATGAGAACATGATGAATTCATAATAAATATAATGCAGGAACATCCCTGATAAATGAAATCTGATAAATTCCTGAGTCAAATTTTCTAAATAAGATTAAGGCATGAATGATTTTGGTTATTTGAGATGAATGCATCCGGTTTTTTTTTTGACATGGCAATAAGGAAAATAAGTTCAAATTTGCATATTGGATTGCATTTGTAACCTTTTTTTAATTAAGATTGTCAAAAAAAAATTTTTTTACCAATCATATGGATTCGGTGATTCACATTGTATACTTTTCTCAAAATATCACAGCCGAGTGCTTTGTTACGGAAGAATGCGGAACCCGAAACAATAAGTATAAAGAAAATTTTTTTTTTTATCCTGAAAATGAATATATTAAGTAATGCGACGTAATGGTGCAACAACATTATGATACAATTACTCCCATCTATACAAAAAATAGATTCTCTAATGATATTTATTCAAAGCCTCGGAATAAATTTGTTAAATTTGTTTGTTAATAGTTTTAAATACTAATATTAAATAAATCATTGTATAGATTCGAAAAAAAAAATATTAATTATTAAATAATTCGTCACTGGATAAATAGTGAATAATAAAAATCAATCTAATAAATTGTGAAAAAAAACATTGTTCATAATTTTCGGCCATCTCCAAATCTTTTTTTTTATGGATCCGTTTTGCGTACGTAATCCTTTTTATTTATTTATTTTAGAAATTTTTAATTTATGACGCATAATGCATTTTTACCAAATTTAGCTAGGCACAAATTACTTGCGCGGTTGCGCCTTTTAAGCCTTCGCCATCGGTGTCAGCATGATAATCAGCTGTCCCGTGACTTTAGTTCGTTCAAATGTCACCGATTAGATTTCATTCTTTCAAGTTTAAAAATTTAAAATTACTTAAATTGATAATTCGGAACTGAAACTTAAAGAAGAATCAAACTAAAATAACTAAAATATGAAAAAAAAAATCATTTATTTTACTTTGCAAAAAAAAAAAAAAAAAAATTTTTTTTTTAAATTTTATTTTCTTTTTTTTTTTATTTTTTTTTTTTTTTTTTTTTTTTTTTTTTTTACATCACCATTTCCCATTTCCCATTTCCCAACCCGCTTTTTTATATAAATATTATAGGGGCAGTCACGGCGTACCATGACCACCCCAACAACCAAAAATTATCCAGTTGAGACACTCATTAAGAGCGTTCAAAGTAACTGCCGCCAACGCTGTGCAATGTCAGCAACCATCACTTACACGTCCGCCTTATTGATCACGGCCATGTCCTGGCAGGTAAGTATGATTTGCAAATTTTGATTTTTGGTTCTATTTATAAACAATTTGTTAATTATGGGATCGATAAAACTTTGGGCGCAGTAAAATTATCGAATTTTTTTGATCATGTGATTAACTTTTAAAAAAATTCTATTACATGTTAACCAATTTTAGTTTTTTTTTTTAACAGAAGGTCATAACGCATATAACACATGAAATAAATATATTTCTCACGAAAAAAAAAATTTTTTTTTCTAAAAAAAAAAAAAAAATGCAAACCTCAACAGCAATTTTTTTTATTATATTTACATTGATATCTGCATTATCTTATGATTGGTTTGGAGAATGGATAACTTTGTTAGGATTTAGAAGGCCAGATATTGGACCTTATCAAGGAGGAAAATGTAGACTAATTGAAGGTCATTATTATATACCTACTTGAAATCACAAAAAAAAAAGTTGTATTATGAAATAACTCATTCGATTGAATTATTTAGGAGTTGAAACTTGTGAAGATATAGTTATTCATCATCGAACTGGATTTGCTTTTATGGCTTGTGGTAATAAAACTATTAGAAGTCAAGTGTTTTATCCACCAGTTAGCCTTTTTACCGAAACGACTCAACAAATAAGAGATACTCCTTATATTTATGATATTAACGTATGTATAATTTCAATTATAATCTTCTTTTCTTGTCACAAAAAAAAAAAATACATTAAGCTTGAAGTTTTTCTTTATTAGAATGATGAACTTATTCCACTTGAATTAAAAAATTTTCCACCAGAAGAAGATTTTTTATTATGTGGATTGGGAATATATGAAGATGAAAATGAACCAAACAAATTATACTTGTTTTTTGTAAATCATAAAAAATCTGGTAGCGTGATTGAAATATTTGAACATATCCTGAATACGAATGAATTAATTCATTTAAGTACAATTAAACATGATTTAATTGTTACTCCAAATGATGTTGTACCTGTATCGAAGAATGAATTTTATGTTACTAATGATCATTTTACTGAATTTTGGCGACCATTTGATGGTATTTTGAATTTACCGCTTATTTATATTTATTTATATAAAATGAATGTTTATATTTATTTTACGCGTATTATTATTAACTTTATTTAGATTTTACTCGTCGTCCATGGGGAAATGTTGTATATCATTCTTCTCTTACTAATACAACTGAAATTACTGCTGATGGTCTAAGTTATCCTAATGGTATAACTTCAAATTGGGATAATTCTAAAATATATGTTGGAACTTCTACTGGTGGTGAACTTTTAATTTATGATCGTAAACCGAATAATAAACTTCATCTCTCGGAAAGAATATTTGTTGAATTATCAGTTGATAACATAAGTGTTGATGAACAAACCGGTGAAATTTATTGTGCTGGTATGTATATATCAAAATAATAATAATAATAATAATAATAATAATAATAATAATATAATTTGGTTTCCTTTCTCTCTCTCTTTTATTTTGGATTAGCAACGCAAAAACCTCTGGCTGCGTTGAAATATATAAGTGATCGTACCGGAACAGTTCCTTCACATCCAGCTGCTATTATAAAAGTAAGTAATAATACGGCTGAAAATAAATTCTATGGAATAAAATATTCCCATCAGATAATTTATGAAGATAATGGAAGCATCTTACCTGCCGTATCAGTTGCTGCTGTAGATAGACAAAGGAATGTAATACTTTTAGGTACTTTTCGTGAAAAAGGTATAGCTAGATGTGAACTAAATCTTTAAAATCCGTGTCACGTGACATTATGAATGTTACCCTAGCTGTGTTTATTTTGTAAAAAGATATATATATGATGAAATTTTTCTAAAAAAAAAATAAAAAAAAAATAATTCAACTTAAACTTTAAAACTTGCAATTTTTTTTTTTTTTTTTTCTTTTGCTATACTTAAAAAAATCTATTCAAGACAAATACAACGAAAAATAATCTAAATTTTTAATTCAAGAGTAAATTATTCCATTTCTTCATCTTCCTCTTCAACTTGTGATTCACTTTCACCAATAGGTTTTTGCCCAGGAATATGTCCTGATTGTAACAATTTTTCAAGACGTGTAACTTCTTCTAAAGTTTTAGCATTCCGAATTGCATCCTAAAAAATGTGCATAAAATAATCGTTTAATAAATTTTCAATTTAAAATATTGCATAAATTATTTAAAATAAAAAAAAAAAAATTAATCATATTTACCTTAATTTTAGATTGTTCTTCTACTGACATCCCAAGTGTAGGTAAGTTTGATCTAGGAAGATTAATTCCTTTACTTGAAACCAACCCTTCACCTGGTTCGAATGTTTTGGACGCAATTTCAGAGATAGATTTTGCAAGTGAAGTCATTTCACCCTTTGATGTTACAAATAATTGCTTAGCTTCTTTGCGTTCCTATTTAAAATAAAAAAGAAAAAAAAAGATGAATCACATATGTAAAAGAAAAATAAATAAATAAAATTGTCAACATTTATTTCATACGTACCACATCACGAACTCTATTAAAGTCCAAGACCCTAACAGATTTAATTCTCCAAATAATCCAACTTCTGTACCATTGTTTTCTCGTAACAGGATTATCCAATAAACTAATATATTGTAATCTATGACATCCTGATAAAGGATCAAGATCGGATAATTCTGATATGTTATTATTAGTTAAAACCAATGTCGTTAAATTAGGAAGAACTTCGAATATTTGTGGATCAATACGAGTAATGCGATTATTCGCTAATAATAGAGTCCTAACACGACGTAACAATGGAAAATTTCCAAGAACACGAATATCATTATCTGTTAAATCAATCGTATCATTTTGATCCTATACAAAATAAAGTAAAATAAATTAATTATAATTACTGTGTTAAATAATAAATTACTCTTATCATACCTTAGATACACCAAGATTTTCTATAGCAGGAATTTTGTTACCTAATTAATTAGAGGGTGAGAAAAAAAAATGAAAGGATTTCGAGTCAGGGAACAATATGAAAATAAATTTTTAAAAAAATTCAGATAAAACAAACCAAGGGCAATGTCACTTATAGTTGATCATTGCCCATTGATTTATGAATAATAAGATGTCTGGGGGGAAAATTGATGTTCTTTATAATTCGAAATTTTATACACAGAAATTATCATTCAATCCCTCCTCCATAAATCATTAATAAATCTAATAATTTCGAACTCTTGGCATTGTATATCACACTAATTTTCTACATCAGAGCCTTATATAAGTAGGCTAAACTAAAAACATCAATATAATGTCCCAAAACTCTTCTTTTCGTTTATTAGAACCATATTTTACCCTATAAAAATGACCAATGTCCTAAAACACAAGAAAACTCCTTCTAAAGGATACCCCGCAAATCAAGCTCTCGATCTTTGACAGCATTGATATAACTAAGTGAGCGCTCGATAAGTTCCGGTGTAAGTTTCATTGCCTTCCTTTGTAGTTATTATTTTTATTTGAACCAAATGACTTTTTTTTTGTTTATAGTTTGGTAAAGTCATGAGTTTTTTTTTAATCAACCAATCATTGGGCTGGGTTTTTAACATTGACATTTAGATGTGTAACGATTAACGAAGTTACCCTAATTTCCAATCGTTAAAATTCACGTGAAAAAAAGGATTAAAGTTTTTTGTGAATTTCTCCGCGACATATCTATCAGTGATTATATCTTACATTTTGCATACAATACTGATAAATAAATAACTTACCAAATATAAACAATACAGCAGCATATAATATAAATTAGTAGTTTCAAATTTTATTAATGATTTTGTCAAAAAAAAATTTTTTAATAATTTTTTTTACGCATTTTGCAACGGAATTTATTATTATTATTTTTTAAATCCGCGTTTTTTTTACTTGGATACCTAAAAAAATATATATATAAATACAGATACTAATATATATATACTGTTATTAAAGTAAAAAGGCAAAAAAAAAAAAAATATACATTATGAAAATAGAGTTGAAAGAGAAATAAAGAATAAATTAAAGTTGACTGAAATATGGTGAGGATAGCAGATCCAGAATTAATTAACATAATAGAAAAATATATTTCGTGTAACTAATGATGGTACAGTTATGTTAAATCAGAAGCACTTCAAACATGTAAAACATGTAAACAAAAAAGAAAGACAAAAAAAGGGAAAGAGGGATTTTAAATAAAATAATAAATAAATAATTTTTTTTACAATGAAATGTAATACATCTATTATAACACATGGAATATAAAACCCTTAACCCTTCTTTGCTCTTTCTCACTTTACAGCGCCCTTGCATCCCCTTGATTAATAATTTTTTATTTCCACCTGAATTAAATAAAAGTTTTTCCGTTATTTTCAAGCTACTTAATCAATGGACCATCTTTGCGTGTGTCGGTTTACAGTTTCAAGGCTAAATGCACGGTTGTTTTCAATAAAAGCATCTTGTCCGCTTGTTTGTGATGTAATACTCTTGCTACGTGAGACTGTCATAAATGTAGAAAGATTAAAATTATAACGCCGTATTATCTTGAAAAAAAACATTCATATTTAGAGAACAATTAATACACTTACGATGATATTTCAATCCTTTGTCAAAGTTCCTTAAACAAAGGAAAGATATTGTAAAAGTTACCTATAAACATCAAATCAACATAAAATTAATACAAAGAAATTACTAAAAAAAAAAAATCTTTGGACCGAATTAATATAAACACTTACTACTCCTAGGATTAAGCAAACAGAGACTATTCATAAAACAAAAATATGTCAATAAAAATCTCAACAAACTATTGGATTCAAATATATATTACTTACGGAAAAATGTAACAAAAATTTTAGTTCCACGATATTTATTATCACGATTCTCTGATACGTCCACTATTTTCCATACAAAATAACCTTCCACAACGCAACATCCTATCATAAAAAGATACATAAGGATCTTTCTTTCCGTTTGAATTCCCCAAAACCCAACTATGATCATTACGGTCGATGTTATTGCTGACAATATTATATGCTGTAATATTTCCGATGTTGCCTCCAGAATAACCACCAAAGCCAAAAATTGTACTGAGAATCCAAGGAAGAAGAAAACATTGAATTTTAAAAGCATGATGAAAACTATTCATAAGAAATAAATAAATAAATAAATAAATATCTTTTTTTTAAAAAAAAACAACAGTAAATAAAGTATTAATAAACCTACTCTGATACATTTTGTATCGATCTAATAAAAAAAAGTTTTTTAATATATAATTTTTGTAAATACAAATAGTAAATGTTTAATATTTAATTTAAATACCTCTCATTGCCATATCAGCTCCAATCTTTTTATATATTGACCAACCAAATTCTTGATATAATTTGTAAGTTAAGTATGTAAAACTTACTGAAGAAATAACCATTAAAATGATGATGGCAATTTCATAAGGAACTGTATCTTTAGGGAGCGTACTATTTTGTTGAATAATAATTTGCTGGACGGAAGGTACCGTTCCATTGTCAACGATTAAAGAAGTTGATTGGTATACTAATAATTATTTCATTGATTAGTATAAACCTAAAATTATAGCATATGAAGAAGTTATTGCTTACCTTGAATTGCAGAAAAAGCAAAGCTAGCAAATATAAATAAATTTAACGCAATAATTTGAATTGTATTTTGATGATAAAGCTGTTGTCAAATTAAATCGGAGTTTCCATTTTGATAATAATTAGTAAATAAATGTTTAAAATTTTGACGTAAAAAGTATTTGTATATATATGTAATCTCTTACCGCATCAACACATATCACTAGTTGGAAAAGCTGGCTGACAATAAATAAAACATGATATATTGACATGCTTCTTCCCTGAGCATATATATCTGTAAAGTCTTGAGATAATTCGGTATCATTCTTTACTATATCTCCAATTTCAGATATTTGACTCACAGCCTTTGTATGCACTGCAAGAACAAAACCCTCTAAAATTGAGACTGCAAATGCTTGACACAACGATACGATTAGTGCATACCGGGCATAATGAGATTGGCCAAACTATAATAACGCCAAAATTTAGAATTAGTCAAATGAAATTGAAAATTCATTTTTGTAGGAAGACTAAATAAATTCCCTTCCTTAATTATTATAAATTTATTTATAATTTATAATTTAAATAATTTATTATCATTCATTAATTATTAATTTGATAAGAAATAGAAATATGCTTAAACTCAAGTGGCTTTTAAGGCCACAAAAAAAGAACAAAATTGTAACTAGTGAAAGGAAGAAATTAAAAAAAAAGTTTTTACAAATAAGCCTCCATAGAAGTAAATGTGGCTTAAACATACCAGTTTCTCGGCCAGCGATCCAAACATGTTTGGTAATTTTAAGTCAAAAATAATTTTCTATCGACGTAAAATATAAAACGTAAGCCAGTAAGGAAAAAAGAAAAAGGAATGAAATCGCCAAGAGCTAGAGTCAAGCTCTAACGCGCGCTGGAGAAAAGACGGTATTATTCCCAAAGCAGGCTGTTTACCAAAATGTTATCGGGACAAGATTTTCTGGAACGGATTCTAATAATAAAGGGAAGGGGTTACTAAGGGAATAAGGGAAAGATAGCCGTAATGCATTAAGTACAATCGCCTGTCTAACGCACATTTTCAATCCACTTCTATATAAAATTTCTATATAAATAAACTATTGATGATTTTCTACATTAATTTTTTTTTGACACGGGAATCAAGGAAAATCTATTATGTCGGAGTTCTCTCATTTGTTCAATGAACCATCTATATGATACGGATACCAGGATTTCAATTTGTTCTTAAATCCTTATATTTATTTATATTTTCACAATCTCCGTAATCTCTCATGCATATCATCTATTATAATTATTATAAAAATATATACAGTCGTCCCTCCATATAATCACCTCCTTTATAGTCACAATTCCCTTTAATCACATCATTTGTCAGTCCCGATCTTATTATATATAAAAATCCTTCTTTATAGTCACAAAAGCACTATAATCACTATCACACCAAATTGCTATCCCAATTAAATAAAAATTCCTTCTTTATAATCACCAGCCAATTATATTAGTATAATACGAACTTATAAAAAATACCTTAAATAAAGTAATTAGAGCTCTGAACGATTCCAATTTCAGTTCTTTTCTGATTGGTCAGAATCAAAAAACATTAATAATTCGTCATTCTGTGATCGTAGGAGGACGAAACATAGCTTGTTGGAATCATCGAGACGCATCTAATGGTAGTAAAACCGCATTTCTAGCACCGATAGATGAAAATCTAATTTTTCAAAAAAATGAAAACCTAAAATNTTATCTATCAGTGCTAGAGATGCGATTTTACTACCATTAGATNCGTCTCGATGAGACGATTCCAATAAGCTATAATTCGTCCTTTTATGATCACAGGATGATGAATTATTAATATTTTTTGATTCTGACCAATTAGAAAAGAACTGAAAATTGGAGCTCTACAAGTAATACAAATTATATCCTTTAAACAAAGTACCGTATATAGCGGGCCACAGTACCCCGGGTATCTTGCAAAAATCGGGGGTTTGACCCTGTACCCCCGGGTACTAAATAAAACCTAAAAATTCCGTTTTTTGCGAATATCTCACGATATACCGGTCCAATTTGAACGATCTTTTTTTTATTATGAAGAGCTCAATGAGAGCTATCAAACAAAAAAAAGATGGCTCAAATCTGATCACTGGATCACGAGATAATTGTAAAATATCCCCCCGGATACTATACAATTCTATTAAATTTTTCAAGAGGGGTACTATGCATAGGGGGGGTACTATGGCCCGTGATATACGGTAATACTAACACGTAACTATTTATTCACATAATACAAAAAATTATTCTAATATATAATAAATTTTCTAATATAAAATTCCTATCTTTTTATTATTTTTCTTTGTTAAAATGTAAATTTTTTAAATTTTGTAATTTTAAATAATTACCATTACATTTTGTATTGGAAAGTTTTTTTTACAAAAAAAAAATTATAATCACATTAATATTAAATTTCATATACATGTGATTATAAAATAAAAACCTTTCTATAAGCACACTCCTTTATAATCACAGCATTTACTGGTCCTGAGAGGTGTGATTATAAGGGAGGTTGACTATAATACAGTCAGACCTCCATATAGTCACACCCTATATAGTCACATCATATAAAATTCCTCTATATAATCACACCTTTGAAAAAAACCAACTTATATAAAAAAACCTTTATATAGTCACAACTCCTATATAGTCACATTTTTGGATTTTTTTACTATGTAACCAAAAAAAGAGGTTTTACTGTATGTTGTGCCTCAGATATCAATCTGCATCAGGTGACAACTGTGACAACTGACGCGTGTCATTTCCTCTATAAGTATACATTTTTTTTTTACTAATAAAATTTCCTTTATATTGTAAGTAAACTTTGTATGTCACACTAATAAATATTGCAAGTTTTACTTGATAAAAACTTCTATGAGTTTAATTAAATAACTAGAATATATTAAAACTGAAAAATTTAATGCTACTCGATTTGATACCTGACGCGCGTTTTCATTTGACGCAGATTGACATAAATTCATCATGTAACTGTAATGTTTAATTTAGATTAATTGTATAAATAAATACTTTAAAATTGTGTAACTTAATCATGTACCGTTATAAATTTAAAAAGTTAAAAACCATCCAGTGGTCCAGGATATCTCTCGAGTTTTTACATCTATTACTTGATTTAACTAATTATGCATATTGATTTTCTTATTTGATAAAAAAAAATTATAAGTTATTTTAGAGTTTTCTGGAATCCTATTATAAGTTTAACAAATAAATTTGATAGAATTATAATTAAAAACTATTGCAAAGTAACAGGTAGTAACTAGTACTTTATAATTAATCCAGAATATAGTAAAAAACTATATAATTCTATATATATTAGCTTAAGATATTTGAATTTTTCTGCTTGTTGCTTGAATTGATTATTATTATTAGTTTCTATTGATGTATAACTCTAAAATAATAAATCTTTATATAACATAAATATATTTATAAGAGAGTTATGACTAAACAAGAGATGCCTATAGAAAAGAATGACTATATATATAACTTCTGCTAATATATATATATTTTATTTTTTTATGGAAAAGTTGGATGAATTTTTATATATTACTATGATATGCTTTATATCTTACATTCTTACTAGAAAAAAAAATAAGAAGATAAGAATAGTAATTAGCATTGTCATATGTTGTCAAGACTTCTATGAAAACACATGCAAATAGACTTTTCATACTTTTTTACATAAAGATTTATATAAATTTAGTTTTATACCTAATAATCTTAAAATTACAAAATTTTTAACCCTTTATAACATATACTTTATTGTTAATATTAACTTATAAAAAAAGTTCTTGTATATTTTCTTTTTAATTATATATAAAAATTAATATATTATACAAACTTATTATATAAATAGAATTGCTTGTCTAAACTCTTCTAAATATTATTTCACCTATTTGTTAAACTCCCTAGTTTTGCCAAGTAATCTTATACATAAATCTACTCTATAATCAGCCTATTTTATCATATAGAAGTACATGTATAAATTTTAGCAAAAAATTTTTCTGAGCTGATGATCACTATTTCAGATTGATAATCATTATTCAGATTTAAATTTTTTATATTAAATATATTTTAACTATAGTTGTAGCCAAAATTATTTTAATATTACGGAAATCTGTAATTATGTAATTCTGTAATTATTAAGTAATTCATCAAAAAAATTCTGAATTCCATAATTAATTTCAGGTTCTGTAATTAATTTCATATTATGAAAATATTTGGCCAGAATTAACCTTAATTTTGGCCAAATTATATTTAAAAAATTTAATAAATAATAACTTAGCATCAGTGATTCGTTTTGGATGATCTTGTCACCATTTGATTTGTCTCAGTATGATGATTCTAATGGTATTAAGATCATTTAATTTCAATTACTAGATCGTGTTCCGATATCAATAATTGTTAAACATTTATAGTATCATAACTTTGTCAATATTAATGCTAGAAATATGATCTTACCATAATGTTCAGACCCAGATTGTTAACAGTTAAATGGTTTGATCCATTAAGAAAAATACCAATCTGGGTTAAAATTATTTTAAAATTTTTTATTTCAGTTTCTTATTGGATTATAACCAGTTTAACCTTATCTTAACAGGTTGTTAACAGATTTTTAACAGATTATTAACAGATTTTAATGGTTGTTAACAGATTTCTAATAGTTGTTAATAGATATTAACAGTTGTTAACAGATTTCTAATGAATATTAATGATTAAAATAATAGATTAATAACAGATTAATTAACAAATATAATAAAAAATTTTAAATTTAAAATTCAAATCAAATTTACTAAACTATCTAATAATTCTGATCAGTTTATTTAATATTAATATTAAATAATAACTTAATTTAGATTTTAACACTATAAAAAAAAAAATCTAAATAAGTAAAATAATAAACCTCTTTATTTCTCGTTACAAATTACATTTTTATATAAAATTATAATAATAAATCTTAATTTTTAATATTCTCTGAAGTCTGAAGTCCTAAAACTATAAAAAAAAATGTTTTTTAGATTATTGTTTTTTTTATACCTAATTACAAAGTCAAAAAAAAAATTATCTTACACCATTTTACCAGTAACCTTGGAAATTCACAGTTCTTACAAAAATCTGCAAAGAGAAAGGTAAAAGAAATGTACTTATATTTCTTAAACTTTAAACAAATACTACTGTCTCACATCAGTAACTTTAAGTTCAGCTTGTCCAAAATTTCAAATAAGAAGTTGGCAATTCACAAAAATCTACAAAAGAAAAGTAAGAGAAATGTTCTGAAATGTTAGAAGTTGGAACATTTCTTAAATATAATGCTTCATAATCATTTTTTTTAAAAAAAAGAACCCCATTGTTCATGCCATTTTACCTTAAAGCCCAGCTTGTCTAAGATCCAAAAAAGAAATTGGCAAAAAGTCAAAAAACTACAAAAGAAAAATAAAAGAAATGTTAATACATTTCTTAATTTATTTTTTTTAAAAAAAACCCATTACCCAACACCACTTTACCTTAAGGCTGGCTCATTCAAGATTCCCAAATGCCAAATGGAACTATGAAAGTTGGCATTATACAAATACGAAAAGTTAAAAACATAAATCTACAAAAAAACAGTAATAGAAATATTAAGATGTTTCTTAAATAAAAAAAATCTCTGCTTTTCACATCACTATACTTTAAGCTCAGCTCATCCAAGATTTCAAATTGAAGTCAGCAATTTATAATTCTAATGTTCTACAAAAAGAAATGTAATAAAAAAAAATACTACCAAAAAATCGTGATAAAGTGACCAATCAAAATTGAACTGCGATCACAGTTTACAGTTTACGAACTATTTATCCAATTATCTGATAATTCATTACTAATCTGATATCTGATATCACTTATTAGGTTAGACCAGATATATCCAATAATTAATTTGGAATCTGGATGGAACCCGTTTGCATAAAGTTCTAACCATAAAACTGATAATAATGGATATCCAGTTCTAACTATTAATAACGGTTTATGGGTCTGAACATTATCTTACTGCTATTAGAATTATCTTATCATGACAAATCAAATAATGGTAAATTCATTTAAATCTAATTATTAGATCTTACTCTGACTTCAATAATCTTTATTAAATGTTTATAGAATTTTAACTTCATCAATATTAAAACTAGAGAAATAAAATATATACCATTAGATTCGTCTCAATAAAACAAATTTAATGATAGTAAATTTAATAAAATTAGATCACTAGATTACGAGCAAATGTAATTTTGCATTATTATACAAAATGTAATTAATTATAGAATTACATAATTAATTATAATTACAGAATTTCAGATTTCAGATTTGCTAATTGAATTTCAGAAACAATTATAATCTTGACTTTACTAAGGTAATTATGATAAATAATACTAATAATAAATCTGATTAAAGCAAACCATTTACTCAATTAGAGGATGGCCAAAAATGACATCATTTAAATTTCAGGATTTTTGATCCCCCCCCCTTCCCAGGTCATCATCAATTTTAGGAAATGAAAAATTATAAACATAATTCTGGTCAGAATTATGTTTATTACCAATTTCTAAAAAAAGAAAAATGTAACATCATCATGACCTCAACCCCCCCTTAAAAAATGACGTTATTTCTAGCCATTCCCTTATATGAAGTGCTTTTATATTAAAAAAAAAAAAATATAATAGGAAAAACTTGATATTAATAATAAAGCAAATCAAATAATAATATATTAAAACAAGAAAGTAAAAATACTTTCTGATTCATATAAGCTACTATTAGATTTGATATTAGATATATTACCAATATGGGATAATTTCAGTATTAATAGCAATCCTATTCTAGAAGAGGTACTTTAAAGTAATAAAACTTTTACAAATATATCACTTGAAAAAATATATAATTTACTTTTATATTTAAAAGAAAATATAATGGTAATTCAGAAAAAATTTGGTATTGTCAGTTATATTAATTAAAAAATAGTAAAAAAAGCTGATAAAAATACAAAAGCATATTTCCAAAAGTTTAAAAAAATTTATGATTTTTTAGAAAATATTCCAAATATGATATTAGAAATTCTATAATTTTTTTCACAATAAAATAAGCTAAAAACTTTCTGCAATTGGATTGAGTATAGAAGTAACTAAGTTATAAACAATTTATTTTATTTTCTTAAGTGAATAATCATTATTCATAATTTCTTAAGCAATTTTATTAATAAGATTCTTACTTTTTTCATATTTTCCAGAAGGTCAGATGGAAATGAGAATCTTTGCTTGCTTTTTATTAAATCTCAATTGCTAAAATTACACTTTAGTACCTTAGGATTATCCTTTAAACTTTTATTAATTTTCTTTATGTATTTAGCTAGCTCAAATAAAAGAGTTTCAGATAACTATTTATAGTGATTAATAAAATTCATAACAACTTTTAATATACTATTTTAAAACTATAATATTCTAGATAAACTAATAATATATACCAATTTTATATTACATATAAAAAATTTAATTTGAAAAAAAATTCTAATAATTCATTACATGATTCCTTTAGAAACTATTTATAATTGATAAAAGCTAACAGAAAGCTAAAGAATAGAAAATAATAATATAACTTACATTTTGGCTAAAGGGTTGTTTACATTAATTTAAAATTTGCAGATAGATAGGATAAGCAAAAAAAAATAGCTTTGAAATAAAAGTTTTACAGCTATCTATAAACAAATTATCTGTATTAACATTTTAGTAAAATACTTATATTAGAACTAAGATATACTTCAGTTCTAAAATATTTGCCTTAATGAATGTATTATATAAAATATCTGATCTATATTTTAAAGGAGTTAAATTCAGATAATAGAGAAATTTCATGAGTATATCATTCTTCCAAACTTTTGTCTCTTCACATTCCTAAATTATTCTTATTATTAATACAGATAAGTTATCACTAGAATAATTTATTTGTATTAGATTCTAAAGTAAAAAATATTTATTTTTTTCCAAGAATAAATAAATTTATTTCTTTTTCTATAACAAATTTTATATTAATAATAAACTTTTCATAAATATTTACTTTACTTGCTAAGATAGATATTAAAGTTAAGTGTTAAAAATCAGCTAAGGGATCTAATTTAAATTTATCAGTATATATAATTCTAATATTTTCTAAATAATCTGAAATCTATCAGTATATTTAAAATCTTTACAAATCAACTTTTAAAAATAGCTTTTTATTTGAATTGATTTATCGATCAGTTAGTATATTGAGTATTGTTTTTTTTATATTTATAGTATAAGTAAAAAAAAATAATTTATCTCATCATAATACTGAATAATTTAATTATATTTTTTATTATGAAATTAATCTGTAATAAAAGTGAAAAAAAGATTTTTATTAATGTTATAGATAAAACTGAAACCTACTTGTAGGTGAAATCTCTGAAACTAATTTTATTACAATCATAAAATCTAAAAGTTTTACAATTCTCTGAACCTATAATTTATATAAAATGTATTATTGTAATATTATTATAATATTAATAAATGTTAATTTCAATTCCAGTTCATCAAATTCCTAATGACTATTCTCTAAATAAAAACACTTCTTTAAATAAATTTTCAAATATTTCACAAAAGCTTTGAAATATGCAATTAAACTATTAAATTAAAATGAAGCAATATTAATAATACTATAATTTTAATTTTTAGATAGTAAAAGATTTTTTTCATCTACAAATAAAAAAGAATGATAATTTTGATTTGAAATTTTTTTTGTTAATAATAAACCTTTTCTTCTTCAATAATAATTTTTTTGTTAACAATAAATTTTTTTATTAATATTTATGTTTTTCTTTTTTTTTAAAAAAAAAAATAATTTTTTTACATTATTTATAATAATAGATAATAAATATAAAATTAGGTTTGGCAAGTTTTGAATATTAAGTGATTCAGGACTTAAAGTTTCAGAGATTATAGAAATTTGGGCAAATTTTGAAGATTTGGACTAAGTTTTAGAATTTTATCTTAAAAAGTGAAATATTTCACCAATCATAAAATAGTTTTGCCCATAATATTAATTTTTATATCTTAAAATACTTTCATGGATTGTATTACTTATTTACATATTAAAAATAATAGTACTATTTGTGAAAATAAATGTTAGCATCCCATCAAGTATTATAGATATTAAACATTACATAAAAAGAATATAAAAAAAAAAATCTTGTATTTTTGTGAATTTTTTACTACTTCTATTACAAAATATTATTCTAAACATTCTGCTAAGTTTCATATACTAAATTATTGAATGAAACAAAAATATAGAATTGAATTGATTTCAGATATAAAATAGCTTAGTGCATAATTTTATCAGACATAAATAATATATATATTTAGTATAAAGGCTTTTGTAAAAATATAATATAAAATATTAACAGAAATCTTTATCTCAATAGTATATCCAATTTACTTAAATAAATAACTTACCTATATAATATCAAATAAGTCTTAAATATCTTTTCTTCAATCAGTTTATTTATTTTCTAAAAGATTTTTCATTAATAATTCATCAGATAAAAGTTTGCTATAATTATACCAGATATCTTTTCTATTTTTTCAAGATAACTTAGATATTTTTACTATCAAATAATCCTAGATGGTAATATTTACTATTTTTGTCTATAACCTTAAATTTCAATTCATAAGTTATATAAAGTAATGTATTTAATAAATTAAAATTTCATTTAAATTATTTTTAAATCTGATTTTTTAGCTTTATATAATACATCTGTATTATTAAAAACTTGAGCTATTTTGTTAAAATTTTGGATACTAAATCCTGAAGATACAATATTAATTCAAGAAAATTCAAATAAGTTTTAATATTATCAGCTTTATATTTTGCTTTATTATTAATAATATTTCTAACTGGTATGCAAATTTCTAATAATTCTAGACAAATTTGATACTTCAGTTTAGATGGTAATTGTAAATTTATTTTTCCTATAATTTTTACAAGTAAAAGCTTTTACAGCCATTTTATTATTAGTGTCAGCATTTCATAATTGTTTATAAACTCTGAACCATTTCATGTGATTATAATTTTCATATTTTAAAATATTCTGCAATATAATGTTAATCTAAAAATTGCATTTTTTTCTAAAGTTTTCTTTAGCTTATTTTTTAAAATTTTAGCAGTTTCACAATCTAAAATATTAGCATTAGTTATATCTGATATCTTTTTCACTTTAATAATAAAGCATTTTATTTTTACTACTTATGATAATATATTTTCTTCATATTTAAATTCTACAATTGAAATATACATGTTAGCTTTTTAAAGAAAATTAATTATTCTCTAACCAAATACTAAGTATCAGAAATAGAATTTTTTTAATATATATACTACTTATAATCAAACAGTTAGTACATCCTTATTTCAAATGATAGAGTCTATATCTAAAAATATTTCTCTATTCTAGAGCTCTTGAAAGAGAGAGATTTACGTTTAGCACTTAATAACTATTGGAATAATTTTTTTTTTGAAATAAGAATAATAGATAATCTTTGCTTAATATAATATATATATATAATTCTTAATGTATTATATACAGAATAATATCTGATTTATTTTAGCATTTATTTCTATAAAACTATTAAAGAAACAGAATACTCATTCAAATTTAAGATTAGTGCAAAATATTCCTATTTTTAGAGTGCTAATATAGACAATTATGACATCTCTTTATAATTTTTCTATATTGCTAAAGTCATATGCCTTTTTTTCAGAATCAGATTTAACATAATATTTCTTGATTCTTAATTCTGAAAATCAGTTTTAAAAATGTAAATAATTCCTTATATATTTTTTTTAAGATAGCAAATAAGTAATGTATTTATTTGATTTTCAAAAGGTAATATTTAGCTTAATTTTAAAGTTCAGCTAATACTATTTCTTTATTAGGTTAAGCAAAATGTCTTACCTTTCTGAAGTTGATAAATACTCTTAGTAAAGAATCTGATAACTAAACAGATATAAAATATTAGTATCTTTAATATAAAATCTATTATTCAAATAGTATAAAAAGTTACTACCTTTAAAATTTTAGAATATATTAATTTTAAAACTATATCATCTTGAAACATATTAATCTTAAAACTATACTATTTTAAAAAATATTTTTTTTTAAGAAAAATGTAACTTATTATATAAGAATAATAGATTTGTAAAGGTAGGAAGTGAAATAACTTCTTCTTAATGCAAAGTAGCTCTTACATTTTATCTAACATCTTCTGATCCAGTACTATATGATTATCTAAGTTAATATGTTGAACTTGTCTATTTATTAAACCATTTATATTAGAGTCTAACCTACTAGCTACTATTACTATTTTAAAATATATTAATCTTAAAACTATAATATTCTGAAATATATTAATCTTAAAACTATAATATTCTGAAATTAATCTTAAAACTATAATATTTTAAGATATATTAATCTAGTTCAAGTGAAATATATTAATATATTCTACTTGTATACATATATATTGCATATAAAAATTAACCTGTAAAATGCCATAATATTATATCACTATCATAATTAAGATATAATACTTGGCTAAAATTAATCTTATTAGAGCTGATTTGATTATAATTAGGTATAGTATTAACTAAAATTAACTGAATTTATAAAATTTATTGCATCTTAAATTCTTGGTATTTTTCTAGTATTTTTTTACTATTTATTTACTCTTTTTTAGTTTTATTCTAGGTTTTAAGTTTAGGTATAATACTGACCAAAATTAACTACATATTATCATAAAATGCCAAATTGGCAATCCTATTATTCATAACCTATTTGATTGTTAGAATTAAGATATGAAGTACTAAATTTGCAATCCATATTTATTTCTTTCTTAATTGCCTAAGATAAAGCATATTATTTGCTTTTCTCTTAATTATCGATGAGATATAATGCTAAATTTGCAATTTTATTATATATTACTCTCTTACTGTAATTGCTGATAATATATCATATTTGCAATTCTGTCATTTATGACTTATTTAATTGCTAAAATAAGGTATAAATGTAATACTACTAGTATTTATTTTTTTTTGATTGCTGAAATAAGATAATCCATTTAAGCATAATTTTTTCTATTATTTTTTATATATAATTCTACTTAAGTAAATTACTAATTCTTTTTTTTTTTGTATTTCCTATATCTTTTTTCATATAGTTTTTACTTAAGTATAGTATTTCCTTAAAAAAATGTTTCAGTCAAGTATTTTTATAGATTTATATTTTTTTATTTAACTGGATTATTACAATATACTATTATTTTAATTAATAAGTATATTCAAAATTAGTTTTATTCTGCTAGATTTATTATTTTTTATTTTAAAGATTTGCAAATTTTTATGTAATTTTATATCTATTTCTATATATACTACTATTTTTAAGAAAAATAATTTACAAATGTCATTTAAATTACAAAATAATATATAACCTAGGTAATAATATGATAAAATATATCAGGTTTTTTTAATAGGTTGAGTGCAGAATCACAGATCGCAAAGAGTAATGCAATTTAGTGAAAAAAATTTTAAGTTATAAAAAAGGTAAGTATTCAAATTCTCTTTAATTATCAATTTATTTTTAAATTTATTTTTACAACAAAAAAAATGGCTACTAATAATATCTCTCAACCACGCACCATTAACTATAATCAAGTTAGAGTTCTCTGGATGGATAAAAAATGTTTATATTTATTAAATCAAAGGATGGCTAGAAATGATGAATATTGGGTAGATATTTTTATTTTTTTTTAATAGATTTATTTAATAAATTAAACAAATGACAATAACTTTCTATTATTTATTTTGATTGAATATTAGGAGTTAGATTATAGAAATAAAATGGAGTACTGGAGAAGTATCACAAATAAAATTAATAATTGTTTCAGAACTAGGTTCACGATGTTACAGACAAAATAGAAGAACCTATTTTGAGAACATTTGGTAAGTATTTTAGATTAATTTATTAATATATACGTATTAATATCATTTAAACTTTTTAGGATNAGGTNTCATTTAGATTGGNAGACCNTTTGGGANGAAATACCCNGAATGGGNGAAATTTTTATGATTTGTTTGAGGAGGGTCCTTGGAGGAGACCAGATAATAAGATTATAAATTATATCTAATATCTGTGAAATTATATGTATATCTTGAAATTAACGATTATAATTAAAACATTTATAATATAGTACTTATTGATGAACAGATTTATAAAGTATACACGGACTTATGAAATGGAGAAAGATAAAAAATTTTTTTTATTATATATATGTTAAGTTTTATAAATTATAAATCAAATTAAAATTTAATTNAGATTAAAGTNATTAATAAATTAAAGTCTTTNGTTAGACTTTATTAAAAGAAAATTCATTTAACCACTGATTTCATTGTAGTACCTAATAATTTTGAAAGCATNTTGTATATAAACTGATTTATAAATTTGCGTGATCAATTTCATCATTGTATAAAAAATTTTTTTTTTTAAGTGGAAATTTTCTAATATGAAAAAAAAAATAAATATAAATTAATACTTTAAAAGAAAATTTAAAGATATGACACAATTCTAAGAAATATTTTTGTATTATTTTGTAAATTTCAGAAATAATTTCGTCATTTTGCTTATGATTATTGTAAAATTCAGAATTTTTTTTTTTTGAATCTAATTTATTATATATATCTCCTTGATTTTTTTAAAACAATTGTTATTCTTTCAAAAAATTAAATATTATGAGATTATTATTATCGTTTAGAATTTAACTACAAAAATTTTAACAAAGATGAGTTATTGTTTATTACAATGAAGGCTTTTTTTACGATTGAGTTTATGGGTCTGCTCATATACATATATGTTTAAAGTTTTCCAAATATACTTCTATTTGTCTGGATTTTTTGTGAATCTAGATAAAATCTGATATATGTGACTGAGTAAGCATAAATAAGCATTCTGAAATCAGCCTAGTAATTCAGTAATTCACTTATCCGAGTGATCATAGAATAACCTTTTTTTTTCTAGATTATTATTAATGTTCAACAAACGGTTAAACTTATAGTTAAACAAATTCTCTGATGAAATGGTATTTCTATCTCCTTTTTTTAAAACAAATAAATTGGTTACAGCATCTCTGCATCTGATTAAATTTGCGTGACCTTTTTTTGATAATAAATTAAAATGTAATTGTAATTTAAAAATTTTGTTATTTTAAAGTTTGAAATAATAAAACATGAAACGTGAACATTTATTATTAATTATAATCACATTTGAAGTAAATTTAAATATTAAATTGTCTTTTAAGTAACGGTTTATTAAAATAATCCACCATAAAAAACTTCATCACAAAAAGAATTTTTTGTATTTTTTTTTTATGGATATCCAGATAATATCTGGATATCTGGATAAATTATGATATCTGGATAATATCTGAATATTATCCAGATAAATTAGACAGATATTCAGATTGGATGGATAAATCAACCTCTGTATCAAATTAATACTATTTATAAAAAAAATACACTAATTCATATATTTATATTGATTAAAAAACTTATATATATTGCTTTATAATTTAATCTAGAACATATTATAAATCTTTATACTTGTCATCTTTACTGATTATCTTTACTCTTTAGTAATTGATTCAGTTTATAATAATGATTATGATAATAATAAAATTATGATTATAAGAGATATTTCTTAATTATCTTTAGAAAATAAAAATTTTAAAAATGATTTTTTTTTATAGAAGGATGTAATATTTTAAAATTAGTTTAACAATATTAAAATAAATCAATTAATCATAAATATTCACAAAATTTTAGCTTTGATTTTAATCTTTATACTTTTGCCAAATTCTCATTATAAAATAATAGTTAATATCTTTGATTTTTAAAACTTATTGGATAAAATTAATGTTACCAGTAAAACTGTTTTGTGATTAGCAAAATATTTTATCTTTTAAGATTAAATTTTGAAACTTAACCTATATCTTTAAAACTTGCTAAACCTAATTTTGATTTTTTTTATGTAACATTATAATATAACAAAAAAAAAAAAGAATTTTTATTTATTTGTTTTTAATAAAAATTAAAAGATTTATTTTACAATACTATATTACTATATATTATTATAAAATTTATTACTTTTATTTTCTAATTTATTAATATTACAAATATTAACATAATTTTTTTTATTCATTGCTACTTTTTTATCTTGTATAGTATAAGTTTTTTACACATAT
>QKYT01000095.1:60720-112371 GCA_003550305.1 Glomus cerebriforme | reverse complement strand
AAAAAAAAAAAAAAAAAAAAAATTTTTTTCACGCACAATGAAGACAAAAATTGAACAAACATATGGAATAATTCCTACTACACCTTATTCAAAGTATAGTAAAAAAGTATTTTTCGAATACACTCCAGGAAATACATCCTTTCAACTAGGATATTTAGGAGTAAATAATTCAACTATAGAAGGTATATTACGTTTAAAATATACCGAAGATAAACCAATATTTGCAAAGAAAATTGTACTTTCTTTTACAGGAAAAGAAGTTGTTAACTTTGCAGGTACATTAGAAGAAGGACAAGATATTATTAAAGATGATGATGAAAGTGAATTTGATAATGAAGAAGTATCTACTACATCAATATCCACACATAAAGCTAAACGTAAATTTTTTAGTAGTAGTATAATAATTTGGAAATCACAAAGTAAAGGTCATTATGAAGGAGTAAAAAACCTTGATTTACCTTTCAAATTGGATTTACCAAATAATCTTCCTCCTTCAGTCTTAGTTAATAGAGGATGTGGAAGGATTTATTATATGCTTAAAGCTGTTATTTCAAGAACACCTATTGATCCTAATTCTCGTAATAAAAAGAAAATAATCAAATATGTAATTCCTATCGTTCGTTATACTATCACTCCACAACCAGAACCTATTCGTTGGTTTAAAAGAGAAGAAGGATTAGCTAAACTACATGTTATGGATTACGATGTGTCAGTAACGCGTTCAAATTTTGGATCAGGGGAATCCGTTGTTATTCCTGTAAAATTAATTTTCCACGAACCTCATGTATATCTTAAAAAAATCTTTGTAGGATTAAAAGAATATCAAGAATTAAGAGCAGATAAATATGAAATATCAACAAAAAAATACTTGGTTAAAGAAATTGTACAAGCAGATTCAATTCCAATTTCAAATGGACCTGATAATGAATGTTTTACACAAGTAAAATTTAATATACCTTTTGAAAGAGAAATGGTTTATGATATAGAAACAACTCATCTTTCAGTTTCTCATAAATTAAAAATCAAAATTAATCTTGGAGGAGCTCCTGATTTATATCTTTCAAATTTTGTTAAAATCGAAAATATAATTAGTGAAGATGAAATTATCGTATCACCACCACCTAAAATTGAAATTCCTCAAGAGGTTATTGTAACTCATGAACCTATAATGGTTAAACCAAAACGGGAAAGCTACAGAAGATTAACACCTTTCTTCCCATTATTCAATAAAATTCAAAATGATGTTGATTTAAAGAAAGTTTCATTAAAAATTCAACCAATTAAATTATATATTATTGATTCAAAAAATCCAACCGTGATTTATAATTCAAGATCTTTAATTGTACATCCACAATATCAACTAAAACAAAAAAAACATTTGACTCAAGAAACTAAAGCACAAATTGCGAAAAATTGAAATTTTCCAAGTCTACGAATTTTTTTTTTTCTTTCACTTCAAATTATTATTTTCTATTTCAATATTTTCCTAATTTTCCCATCTCCCTTTATTTCTTTTCCTACTTTTCTTATAATCATTTGAAGTCTATATATTATTATATTATTACATATTTTTTATATCTTTTATAAAAAAAAATATGACAATTATTAAACTGTTATAATAATTACGTATAACAAATAAATTAAGATAGTAAGTTCCTTTATCATTATAGATATAAAAACCATATATGTATTTTGGTTAGATTTCATTAATAAATTAATTTTTTTAATTTCTCTTATTTAAATATTCAAATGGGTATTGATCATAATCCGTTATATCAATTATTGAAGTGAAAGATAGTAATCCAATAATATGACTATTAAAGTTATTATAAGGCAAAGTTTTGTGGCATATTGTGACGCCTTCCCTATAACTGATATCTCAATATTATCATTTATTAGGATTGATTAAACTGTTTTAAAATATTTCAATATTTCACAGTCCTCAGCTCGTTTAACTACCTAACTCTACAAAATCATATGACTAAAGAATGGCGACAAAAAAAAAAATAAATAAATAAATAAAATATTATTAGCAATCACAGGTACAAGATACAATCGCTATGTTATTAAGATTGTTTTTTTTAAAAGAAATTGTGTAAAATTAATTAAAGATTGTTAGTAAACAATAAAATGATTTTATATATTGTTGTTTATTTGGAAATTGAAAATTTTGATCGAAATTTTAAAAGTTTAATTAAAAGTTAAATTAAAAGTTAAATATAGTAATTTTAAAAATGTGATAACAAGAATTTCTTTATATTTTTGATAATAATAATAATACATAGTCAAGGCAATAATCAATCTTTTTAAAGACTTGAATCAACGACCTATTTTTGAAAACAATATAAAGTTTGTTATTTTTAATTATTTTTAGTTTTTTTTTTTTGTAATTTAACGAATGATGTTTCGAAAAAAATCATAATTTAACCCATTTCGAGATCTCCTTTTGTACCTATAAAAATGAAAAAAATTTTGCAAATCGTCAATAAATGGAAGTTTCGTGCACATCAAAGGTTAAAAAAGTAAATAATATATAGAAAACACGGCCACTGTAGCATTTTAATTTCTTAAAATAATATGAATTCGCTTTAGATGAAACTTCTGTAAATGGTAAGCGATTAAGTTAAAATAATCATTTAGAGAGAATTCAAAAAGTTATTTAAACACCATGAAAAGTTCATGTTCAATCTCGAAAAAAAAAAAATAAGATCAAAGAATTTTCTTAAATAAATATTAAATATTTACTCCAATTTAAAAAATGAAATTATCTGCTATCATTCTCTTGATTGTTGCTCTTTTTGCTTCAATTGCACTCTCCGTTCCGACCGATAATTATAAATATTGTAAAGATATTTTAAAATTAAATAAACCTTTGGACGGTGACATTTATATGATTAATAGTACTCAAATAGTAGAATCTAAAATTAACAAATATTGTTACGGTATGTATTTAAAAATATTTTATTTTTGTTTTTTTTTTTATCGAAATTTAATAATTTTAAAAATAATTAAAATTTTAATATTAGATAAAGATGCAAAAGTCACTTACGAAGTTTTTAGCTTAGGAAAGCAAAAAGTTGTTGATACTATCGTTGAACAAGGAGACGTAAGAATAATTTTTCATAGGGGTTCGTTATTTTTTAAAGAGTAAATTCTCACTTTAAACTTTATTTTTAGTTATACAACCTTCCTAAACGTGAAACATTCTTGATCGATAAAGTATGGGCCAAAGAAAATGCTAAATATTTCATTATAGCAACCATTTTTAAGGGAGACAATACTGTCGTGAGTAAATCTGGAACCTTTACCACTGTGAACTATCATTAATTTGGAAATTTTAGATTATTTCGTATTTCATATACTGTATTTTTGATAGATACAGCAAAATTTATATATTTTATAGCAATATCACTTATTTTGGTATATGTAATAATATAAATTATAGTTTAATTTTTAATTTTAATTTTTTTTTTTTTGTTCATTCTTTAAAATGCTACTTCAAAGGCTTCAAAAAAAAAGTAATTAAAAATTTATTATTGTAATATATTATAATTATAACTCGATCTTTATTAATAATTACAAGAAAACACTTGTATATGCTGCTCCAATCAGAAGCACGAGCCATTCAACAAGCTGCATGTGTTAAATAAGCAAAATACTTGAATTAATGCCAATATGCCAAAAAAGAACATGAATACATGAATACATGAATATACAAAATTATTAAACTTTAAATTTTTATACAAAAAAATTTCATGCAATATCTTATGTAATAATTAATATCTAAAATTATATACGTCTAAGTTCTATATTGACCATTAATTGTAATATATTCATGACTATAATCGCAAGTCCACATTTTAGCTTCTTCATTACCAATTCCCAATTCTACACTAATTTCTAAATCTTCCATTGCCAAAATTTCACTAGCTCTTGTTTCATCAACATTTTCAGGTTCACCCAAAGTTAATAAACGTAAAGGACTTGTACCATCTGTAGGTATAAATGATACAGAAACCTTGTTTGGTATAATGGATGAAACTCCAGCATATCCTACGGCACATAATATACGTCCCCAATTTGCATCTTGTCCATATAAAGCGGTTTTTACTAATGAAGAAGTGGAAATGGTAGATGCTATTTGTTTTGCGTCTGCAAATGTTTTTGCGCCCTGTTTAATAAAAATAATTTTAGTAAGTGTATATATATATGAAAAAATCGATAATAAATAAATAAATAAATATATATTATATATTATATATATATATATATTTTTACCTTAACATGAATTGTTACAAACTTTGTAGCACCTTCACCATCTCTTACAACTAATTTTGCCAAATCACTAGCAAATTCTGAAAGATCATTTCTAAATTGTATAAAATCTTTTCCATTTACATCATTGATAATCAATTTTCCATCCGTCGTAGCGGCTCCATTAGCCAATACAGCAAAAGTATCATTTGTACTCATATCATTATCTATACTAATAGCATTAAATGATCTATCTGCAGCATATTTTATTGCTTCATTCAATGCTTTAGCGCTTATGGGAACATCAGTTACGACAGTAGCTAATAAAGTGGCCATATTTGGATGAATCATTCCCGCACCTTTAGTAGTTCCTGCCATATTATATTTTAATCCTGAAGATGGTAAAGTAAATTGTTTCGATCTTAATTTTGGAAAAGTATCAGTTGTCATGATAGATTCTGCAGCTTTAATCCATCCTTCATGTAATTCCTCAGAAGTTTGTTGTTTAACTAAATTATAAGCTTGATTTATACCATTAATGACTTTTTCTATTGGTAAATGCTGACCAATTACACCTGTTGACATTACTAAAGAACTTTTTTCAAATCCATTTAACTTTGATGCTGTATCACTCATTTTTTTAGCATTTTCTAAACCTTTTGTTCCAGTTACAGCGTTAGCAACACCTGAATTTACTACCAATGAATAAATATTTTGTCCATTTTGTTTCTCTAATATTTCTCTTGATACCAATATTGGTGCTGCTTTAAATACATTTGTTGTAAATACCGCTGATGATGTACATGGTTTTTCTGAAACTATTAAGGCTAAATCTTTTAATCCATTTTTTTTAATACCACAATGTACTCCTGTTGCTTTAAATCCTTTTGGATATGTACCATCAGAAGGAATTAGATGTTTTTTTGATTCGGAAATTTGTGAACCTATTTTACGAATTTGATGATGAAATTTAGGTAAAAATTTTGTCGAATATAAAATTCGATTTGATTTTATTAAATAAGACATTTTTTTCGACTTTTTTTTCAAAATGTTTGAAATTTTTAAATCATTTTTATACAAAATTATCTATAGATTTCTATAGATGATAAATTTGTCATAAATTTCATTTTTACAATCTATCTGGATTTGGAGAAAAGATCATCTGACTGATTATCACTTTTTCTTCGATTATCAATCTTATAAACTAATGGTTTACTTAATTTAAACAATATGTGGTAAATAATGCAATTTCGTGTGAAACTTTCGAACTGCTAAATAATAAAGTTACTTTTTTTTTTTTTTTTTAACGGACAAAGCTCAATACAGGATTTTGACATATGTAGCGTTGACTCGATCGACAATTATGATATAATAATTTCCAATTCAAAAAGAAAGGTTTTAGGTTTGTGATACTACATTGCTGATAACACGGAATATCCGGGAATGGGAAATTAATCACGTGATATAGCAAGTTAATTCTCACGTTTTCGCGTCATCCCACAAAATTTTCTCATAAAAAAAACCTGCAAAAACATGTTGAAATTTTTTTAAGCCCCTTTAAAAATTTATATTTATCTTAGAATTTAGAACATTATTAAAATATATATAGATATATGTTCTTTTTGCCTATCTCTATATAAATAAATTTTCTTTCATCTTTTACTAAATTAATTTTGTGGTCATTTCCCTATTACCGTAAATAACTAATCATTGATAATTATTAAGGGGATGGTATTACCTTAATCAGTAAAGAATAAAACCATCGAAAAAAATTGCATAATTTGTATCACGGATTACAATGGGATGATAAGATGAAATAGATAAGATATCAGATCATGAATAAAATTACATCAATAATCACGTGTTGTAGTTACGCCAATTACGATAGTCGTTCCGGCATTGTATTACCTACAATTTAGGAAAAGAATTACAAGTAACGTCCATTATAGATTTCTTTTCGCATGATGTACGTACAATATATAAATAAGTTGTCCGTTTTTTTTTTTTAAAAAAAAATAGTTCTTACTTTCTTTAAATAAAAAAAAATTTATTTATATAATAGTTTAAAATAATGTCAAACAGAAATTTTACAGAGTCAAGACTACCAAGTTATGGTACTATGAGTTCAAAAGGAGAAATTGTAATTTCTCGAGAAAGAAATGGTCAACCTACAGCTTCACAAGAGTTACCTTTTGAAGAAAGAGCTGCACAATATGAGGGGTATATTTCATTACCGGGATTTTCAGATGAAGAAGATGATGAAGAAGAAAGAGATTATTATACATTATTAAACGAGTATGTAATTACAACACCATTTATATTTTTAGCATTAATTTCATTTATTTCATTATTGCACGTATTGCCTGAGGGTGGAGCTGGAATATATAAATGGGACATTTTTTTACTGGGTGTAACGGGATGGTGTGCTGTGTTTCTTGTACGAAAACCAATATTTTTCATTTTTTCCAAAATAATAAGTTTAAAAATATCATTAAGTTCAGTTTTAACTCTATTTTTTATTGGTTTTATTGAAGAAATTGTTAGAATGGGTTGGCTTCATTATTTTGGAAATGAAAATGAAACTTTTCTAATAGCATACTGGTTAGGTTTGGGATGGGCTGCATCTGAAGCTATATATTTTATTATACAAAATTTTATAGAATTGAGATGGTATAAAGATGATCTAGAAATAGGTATTGGAAATAGATATGTTGAAGAAAGAGAGGAATTAGAAGAAATTTTGGGAAGACCTTTGACGAAAGTTTCTGCTTGGTGGGGTGTTATGTGGAGATTTTCTTGGATAATGATTCATATTGGGTTTAGTTGTTGGATTGCTAGAGATTCTATACTTGTTGTCCCCGCTGCTCTTATTCATGGTTTATTACTTGTTATTTGGGGTTATTGTTTACCCGTATTTGGAATTCCCGCCATAAGTTACGGAACTTTACTCGTCACCATGACCGTTTTCTTAATTGGCTTGGCGTTATTTAATATAATCATATAAGAGGGAAAATTCAACATTAGAAGAGGGGGGGGAGGGGGAAATTACAATCATATATTAATATTAATTTTTTAGATTTTAAATTCAACAACCCTTTTTTTTTCTTTATTTTTTTACTTTTGAAAAAAAAAATCATGATGCGCTAGATCGTATTATTGAATGTAAAAAAAAAATTTCCCACAAGACTTGTACAATGTACACATATGTACCTATATAATAGTATTACATGTAAACATTTTAAACTTTCAAATAAAAATTAAAAAAAAAAATAAGTAATTTCTAAATGTTACACGAAACTGTCGTCCGAGATTAGTTAGTTTATTTTTTATGTATAAATTATTTTACTGATTATCTTACAAAAAAAAAAAAAAAAAAAAATGATTTTATCAAACTTAATAAAAAATCGTATAAAAAATTTTCATTCAAAATATGTTTATAAAAAAAATTTCTTTCCAATATTTATATCATATGATAATAATTCATACCATTTTAAATATTTCTTAAAAGAAAGAAGATATTTTAATTCTAATCCGATTTTATATGATTTATCAAAGATAAAATTAGAACGATTATCAATATCAATTTCTACGATTGAAAATAAAAATCATTGTTCAGGATGTGGAGCAAAATTTCAAAATGAAGATTCTTCAAAACCTGGTTACTTGATAAAACCTTCTTCTATAATAACGACTAATACAACTTTTACGTCTACAACTTCTTTGTCAACAAATGAAAAAAGTAATGAAAAAAGTAATGATAAAAAGATGAGTAAACAAGAATTTGAAGATGCAATAAATAGATTACCAGAAGATTTGAAAAGAGTAATGTATCCTTTTGAATATTCAACATCCATACAAAAGAAATCAAATGAGAATGATAATCCTTCTTTAAAAAATCAAGAGAAGGAAGAAGAAAGAATATTTTGTCAAAGATGTTATAATTTAAAATATCATAATAAATTAATTTCATCATCATCATCATGGCAAGAAACATTAACAACAGATAAATCATTTCTTAACTTTTTACAAAAAAAACAAAATTCTATAATATTAACAATTATTGATATATTTGATTTTCCTGGTAGTTTAATAAAAAATTTAGATAATTTAATAGGAAAAAATAATTCAAATATATTAATAGCAAATAAGATAGATTTATTACCAAAAAATTTTGATGAAAATTGGATTAAAATTTGGTTAAAAAAATATTGTTCCATGTATGGATTAAAAAATATTCATAAAATTTTTTTATGTAGTGCAAAAAAAAATTGGATGATAAAAGATTTATGTAATGAAATATCAAAAATTAGAAATTATAATGATGATATTTATTTAATTGGTAATACTAATGTTGGTAAATCTGAATTAATTAATAGTTTTTTAAGATCTTTTGTTTATAATGGAAAAAAATATAAAGTTACTTCTTCTCATATTCCTGGTACTACTATTAATATGTTGGGTTTACCTTTAAATATTTTTGGTGATACTTTTGGTAAAAATGTTAAAGGAATGTTATTAAATAATAATAATCAAGAGGATCAGAAATTTTTATTTGATACTCCTGGAATTGTTAATGAAAATCAATTATTCCATTTTTTAGATCAAGAAGAATTAAAAATGATTCTTCCTCAAAAAAATATTCGTCCTTTGACTTATATATTTAAACCAGGTTAGGCAAAAAAAAATTTAATATTTATTTATCAACTTTATTCGAAAATTTATTAAAAAAAATATATATATTATGTATTTATTTATTTATTTTTTTATTAATTAGGAAAATCATTGTTATTTGGTGGGTTGGGTAGAATAGATTATAAAGAGGGTACAAATCCAATTCGTATAACAGTATTCTCAGAATTAGATTCACATATAACATCAATAGAAAAGGCGAATGAATTTTATGAACAATTATCTTCTTATGAAGAAAATCATTTTTTAAAACCTCCAATAGGATCAATAGAACGTCTTAAAAAATTCCCAAAAATAGTCAAAAGTATAAAAGATTTAAAGGTGACTAGTAACGAAAAACTATATATGAATACAAAAAAGGTTAGCATTTTAGATGTAGTTTGGAGTGGTGTTGGTTGGTGTAGTATTGGTGGTGTTAGAATCGGCGATACTGCTATATTTGATGTTTGGAGTCCTGATGGGAGAGGTGTTTATGTTAGAAATGTGCCTCTGTTACCTTATGAATTTCGTGGTAAAATTGAAAAAATAAAGTAGAATACGCAAGATTTTTAATTGCAATTTATCAAAATCATTTTAAAACATCATGATCTTGTGTAGATTTTATAGGCAATACTGTATATATATAATATTATTGCACATTTTAATGTGTGAATATTTACGATTTTATTGCCCATCCGTACATAAATACAAATACAATAATACTGATCTATTAAGATTATCTACAAATGATATATATATTATATTATAATTATTATTATTATTAATTAATAAAATAAATTAATTTAATATTTAAAATTTGAAAAGCTAGAAATAAATTCTAAAGGTTTGCATAGAATTTATTTATAAAGATGGTTAATTTCTAAATATTGAATTTTTTGCTAAAAGGTTCTCGTGTTTCTCGCAAGATACTAGGTATAAGTAACTTAGCTTCCTCCAAGATGTCTTTTGAAAAGATATCTTTTGCTTCTATATCTTTATTTATGAAAAATTTGAATTCCTTTAATTCCTTTAAATCATCTTTTTTAGCAAAATCAATTATAACTTTAAGATATTCATCTTTGTTCGAAACATCATCAAATTTCAAACATAAACTTTCCAAAGGTGATTTGCATTCTTTCAATAAAGATGATAATTCTTCAACACTTATATTAAAATTAAGTGAAAGATGATTTAAATCAAGTGAAAGATTTTTCCCTATTCGTTGAAAATCTTTCGTATCAATGTCCTTATTTTCTAAAGTTTTTAATATTAAATGTTCAATTTTACTTGTTGATAAATATTCGAGTGATTCGACAGTTTTCTGTGATATTGCTGTAGCTAAATATGTTACATTTGGACAATGTTCAGAGATATGTTCAAATAAACCCGGGACAACATTGTCCACCGTTAACTCTCTTGCGCTTTTATTTACTAAACGGAGAATTTCCAGCGTTACCGAAGTGAGATCTC
The DNA here is from genome assembly GCA_003550305.1 of Glomus cerebriforme. Taxonomy (NCBI): domain Eukaryota; kingdom Fungi; phylum Glomeromycota; class Glomeromycetes; order Glomerales; family Glomeraceae; genus Glomus; species Glomus cerebriforme. The sequence goes on along the minus strand of QKYT01000095.1, from coordinate 101,979 downwards.
CTTTATGAAATATTAATTTCTCAACTTTTAATTGAGAAGGAGAATGTTCCACAGTCTCTTCGTTCTCACTTAAGATATATTCTTCATTCTCATAGCAATAAGCAAATTGCATACACTCCAAATTATTGAATTTTTTTAATGGATCAAGACATTGTACATTAAGTGGTATAGAATCGAATTCAATATTCTTTACTGTGTTTGCATTATGAGATAAAGCCTTAACAAATTCTTTAGTTTTTTCAATATCTGAATGTTCTTGGTTATAACGGAAAACAGAAAGATTTTTTTGAGATTTAATTAATTTTCTTAAACCAACACCTGAAAAAGATTCTTCATCCTCTGTCATATCAACATTGATATACTCAAGATTATTTGAGATATTAGATAATTTATCTAAAAATTGATAAAGATTATCTAATCCCGGTTTGACCAAACAATCCATGTCGCCAAGGAATTCGAATCTACGAAGATTGGCGAGAGTATATTTAATACGAGGGAATGTTGCCACAGGAGGAAATTTATATTCATCATTATATCGACCCAATCTCAAATTCCATAAACCATTACAACGACTCAAAAGTAATTTAAGTAACTCAGTGTATACTACATCTTCAGGATCTTCTGGACGATATTCGTCAAATCCGAATCTTAATATCCATTCCTCAACAGCTTCGTCCAACTTTTCACAATCCAGTTCCTTCAAATATTTATGATAAGGGAACAAAGGTCTTGGGTGTGAAGGTATTTTGTATCCTGTTTCATATATTTCCATCTTTGAACTCTTAGGAAGGCAAGTTATATATGTACGAATTAATTCAGAATATCTTCTTGTTGATTTTGGTCCCGAATGTTCAAAAGGACGGCGCCAAAGTAAGGCAATATTAATTCTACACCAAGTGCGATTCACTAACATGCAACTGTAAAGTGTTTTCATATCATTTTCAAGATATTGAAAAATTTCCTGAAGACAATCTAACGGTACAACTGAAAAACCGGTTTGCGTCGTCAAAAAATAATTCATAGTTACTTAACTACGATACTTTAATAAAGTTGTAAGTTGTAAAGAATCAAATCCAGAAAAACCAAATCCCAAGAAACCAGTCCAGATTGGTTTGTCAATAAAGAACCGTGGAGACTTATATATATCTCTCTATATCTAAAGGAATTTAAGAGCAAAAAATAAAGGTATTTTTGTTACAACATGTTTCGAAAAGAAAATAAAAAGCTTAATACCAGTTCGTAAAAAAGTTAACTTACAAATTCCCTTAAGAAATTACACTGCGCAAATATAATGATATGATAGGTTGATTATTTTTCCACGAGAACTTATTGAAACACTTGGAGGTTTCTGGACAAAAAAGTTTTAAAAAAAAATCAAAGTTTAAAAAAAAAAAATATTTTTTTTTTTTTTCAAAACTTTTTATATATTATTTTTATATATAATAATAATTAATTAAGAGAGTGTGAAAATTTTTTGACGTCTGCAAAAACGCACGGTCTATACCACGGTTATTAATTTATAATTAAGTTCTAAAAAATGACAACAAAGTCAGTTTGTGAACATATTTATAATAGAATGTGAAGAATTTTTGAATTGTCATTATAATTTCTGTAAACTCGTGATATTAATGAAACAATATATTTTAATCTATAGTATTGTGCATAATCTACATGATATAACAATATATTTTCCAACTTCATTCAAGGCTATCATTTCTTGTACGACTATTAAATTTCTACGTAGACTTCAACTGCTTATGTATTTTTTTTTATCTCTGCTTCATTAAGTCATCATTGATTCCTAATATTTTATTGTAGGCCCGTACAAAACGGAAGCACGGAAATTTTTAGGGAACGTGGCTTTAGTTTTACCATTTTCAATATAGTATAAAAAATTATATTTAAAGTTTAATGTTTTGCCGATCCGAAACAATTCCGATCAAAAATTCTGTATATAAACATGTTTTTTGCATACAATTTCTGTGTAAAATAGTAAAAAATTTTTCTTTTGTTTGATTTCCTTTTTTTAAAAAAAATAACAATTGAATTTCTCTTATTATTCTCGAAAAATTGTTTTTCTCAATCGAATGACAATAGAAAAGATGTTAATAAAATTGCGTGATACAATATTTAATTCGTCGTTTACAAATTTGATAGTGATCGGAAGTTTACTTTTTGGTGGTTGTTGCAGTAATGTTATTGCTTTGGAATTATTAGTTGGGTAAGTTTTAAAAGTTATCATTTGTCTTTTATCGTTAAATTAGTTAGATTATAACTTGTAAAAGGATTAAATATTAAAGTGTTGTTTGTGTTTTTCTATTTTTTTTTTATTTCACACGTTTTTGATAAATATAGAGAAGCTCCGAAAAGTGGTAATAATCAAAATTAAATAATGTATTTCATAATCCAACTTTGTTCATTGATAACCTTAAAAAAAAATTTTTTTTTTTTTTTAATTAGGAAATTTATTCACATTTGCTCAATTTTTATTCATATCATGTGAAGGATTATTTTATAATCTCGAATTTTCTTCATCATCAATTCCACATTTAAAAAAACGTACAGTACCAGTCCATAGATGGTTAACTATGGTGGTTCTATTTTTTACAGTGTCTGTGTTAAATAATATTGCATTGGGATATAATATTTCTGTTCCTTTGCATATTATATTTCGTAGTGGGGGATTAATTGTTAGTTTGATATTAGGTTGGGCTATTGTTGGAAAAAGGTAATTAAATATAAAATTTTTTTTTTTTTTTTTTGGAAAGAAATCTCTTAATTTAATTAAAAAAAAAAAATTATTTAGATATTCAATACAACAAGTAATATCAGTGATAATGGTCACATTGGGAGTTGCCTGTGCTACAATAAGTTCTGCAAAAACAAAAACTAAGGTATTTTAAAAATAATTTTACTCTTTATGCTATTTAATATATAGTTGATTAATCTGAATATAAAAGAAAAAAAAAAATTTACTCCCTGAAAATATTAGGAGGGAATAAATGAAGGGAGTATGACTGATTATGTGATCGGTATCACTATTCTCTCCATAGCTTTAGTATTATCCTGTTTTATGGGCCTTTATCAAGAAGTCACTTACGAAAAATATGGAAGTAATTGGCGTGAAGGCTTATTTTACACAGTGAGTAATTAGAAGATAATTTATTAAAATATAAAGATATTAATGTTATACGCATATATTTTTTTATAAGCACTTTTTAGCACTTCCACTTTTCTTGGTATTTTATTCAGATATTAAAGGACAACTTCAAGGATTTAATCAATCAATTCCATTAACATTGGATGGAGTATTTAAAATATTACAAACTAATGTTTATATACCAAGTGGAATTAATCGTGTATTAAAATCTTGTACGATTCCAAGAACGTGGGCATATCTCATCATGAATGTATTAACTCAGTAAGTCGTGTTAAACTTGTGGAAATCATTTTTTTCTTGTTAAATAATTATTAATTTAATTAATGTTTTCAATTTCTTAGATATGTATGTGTATCAGGTGTACATAGATTAAATTCTATAGCAACTGCGTTAACTTTAAATTTAGTATTAAATTTACGAAAATTCACTTCATTAGTAATTTCAGTTTGGTTATTTGATAATGATTTCCATATTGGAATGGCTGTTGGTGGATTATTAGTATTTTCTGGTACTTTGTTGTATTCTTTTGGAAGTAGTAAAAATTCTTCAAGTAATATGTTAAAGAAAGAAAAGACTATTGTTGATACATCAACATTAAAGAAAAATGACGTTAATGTTTTGAAAGAGAGTAAGAAAGATTTATAGTATAAGAGGAGATCAAGAGAATAAAACTATGTTTATATGTATTCAATTAAAGAGTGACAATATTATATATATTAAAATAATTAGAATTTCATTTTATAAAAAAAAGGGATTTTGTAATTACTCTCATTTTTTTTTTTACAAAAAGAAATAAAAACGGTATCAAAAAGAAGGAAGAAATCTTTATTGTAATTTATAATGAACGCAGTTTTGCAAACTACCAAGAATTAGATAGAACAAATTTATTATATATTTCATAGATTTTTTTTTTTTAGAGATATATTGCTAATTAAAAAAAATTTTATACATTTAATTTTACATTTTTACATAGTTGAACTCCGCTGTTGAAATCACTAAATATTGCAAATATATATATATATATATATATATAATCATATACCACTTGTTAATAAAACTTCTCAATCCCTCAATTTTTAAGCAACTTCTCTGCACATTTTAGTAATTCATCTATTTTTACGTTATCTTGCTTTTGAACTGCACTTCCAAGCATATTCAAAATTTGAATTGCACCAGGATTCAAATTATTTAGTAAATTATTTAAATTATTTTCAACTGGATTAAATGGTGAGATGGTCTGAGTTGAAGATTGTTGTTCGTTGACATCAAATGAAACAGTTTTAGGAATGACAGATTCTTGTCGATTCGCGTTATTTTCATAAACAGTCGGAATTGGTGTAAAATTACCACTTGTAGAAGATCCGATAGTATTATTTGGATCGACAGAACGTTTGCCTAAAGTTGCTTCATGAATACCATGAATACTTGAAGAACTTGAAGAAGAGCTTTGATCCGAATCCAAAGTGATAAAAGTGACCTTTGATTTTTGAGGATTATTGATTTTCTTTTCAACCTGCACGTTTGGTCGAAATTCCATTGTTTCGATAATGTTATTACTTGAGCTTTTACTATTGGATGAAACAGTGGGTGAGACAGCTTTTTCGTGCTTTTTAACCTTAATCAAACATTCTTCAAAATATTCCTGTTCCCTCTTATAAAATGCCAAAAAATCTCGAAGTTCTTTTTCTTGGCGTTCCTTAAGTTGACCAAGTTCGGCATAATATTGTCTCTACAAAATAAAATAATAAAGATATCAATATAATAAGATGAAAAATGGTTTTTTGTTTTAAAAAAAAGGAAAACTTACGTATAATTCATCTCGTCCAATTATAGGTTCATCATCTTTAATAACAAGTTTTCTTTTAATAGCGTCTGCAACATCTTCCATTGTTCCAATTTTTCCTCGTCCTTGTTCAGTAATACCATGTTGAGAAGGATTCATTGATCTTCCATTTAATAAAATTTTCTCAACTTCAGGATGTAATATCATAGAAGATAAAGTACTAGTAATTGAATATTTTCTATTTGCATACTTTAAATCTACACTTTCATAAAATAATTTTCGATGGTTAATAATTTCATTAGCGTGAATTTGAATTAATTTTTCTAATTGAGATTCTTTTGTTTTTAATAACAAATCTATACGTTCTTTATAAAATTCACTATCAACTTCTCTATTCAATTGATTATTTATAATCATATCTTCATATCTTATAAAAATTTGAAACAAAAGTTTTTTTAAGATTTAATTAAAGGGTCATTTAATACAAACTTGTACTATTTATGAACTTAATTACCTTTCATAATCGCTACATAATATATATAAGAATCTCTCGTCCTATAATAAAAATTATTAAATATACTGTAATTAATGATGATTTTACAATTTAATACTTACGAGAGTCTCACCAAAGTCATTATTTTTCCAATAATCAGAATTGCTATTCATTTTTTTTTAAGCAAGAAATTATGATTTTCTTTATATTAATAATTATTTATTAAACTTTAGATAAGAGAATTGACAGTGAACGCGAAGATAAAAGATTTATTTTTGTATGCTTAGTCATTATGTACAAAGAAAGTTTCCTTTTCTTAACAATATTACATGATTAGCCGCAATAAATTATACAAGTCATCTTATTATTGTTATAATTAAAAATATTTATATTATGGGAAATATTTATATTATGGAAATTCTATTTACCAATAAGATTATCATATTTATTTTTATACTTGTGGCGTTAATGACAAATTAAATTAATTAACAAATAAGGTTTAGTATGACTAAACATAATTTATATAATAGAAAGGGATTTGAATGAAAAATATTTACAAAGAAAAAGAATCTTGAAAAACAAGATACTCATTTTATGAATCATTTTCTTTTTTAGTAAAGAATAAATTGAATAAATTTAACAAATAAATTGGACTAAAACTAATTGCTTTAACTCTGAAAGTCATAGGTTCATATGGTATATACTGAAAAGCAAGATCCAAATCAATCACACTATTAGAATTAATAGAAGAGTTATCAAACTTACAAGTCTTCATAGAATATCTTGAAATTTCTTTCTTCTTTCTCAAACATTCTTTTTCATCATCAACATTATTATTATTATTATTACAAAGTAAAAAAAAATCTATAAATTTATAATTATCTGCAAATAAATGTTTTTCTAATTTTTGATTTACTTGAGGAAAAAATTCAATCCTACATTTATTGTTTAAGAAACTTTGTTGTAATGAAAGATTCAAATCAACAATTTCGTTATTAAAAGTTTGACATCTCATTAAAAGTATTAATTCAGAAGAATACTTTGTTATTTCGTCATGTATCATATGACTTATTGTGATGTTCCAACTGCGGCATACTTGTCTTAACGAAGAGATATGGTTCACATCTGTAACTACGTATGTATGAGATATTATTTGTTTCAATAAATGTATTGGGATATCTTGGATATTTATTGTAGGTTTCGTCGATGGTTTGTGATTTTCTTTTTTTTCATACCTTCTATTTTATAATTTAGAAATACAATAAGTTTTTGTTTTCTCTATAAAAGACTTTTTTTTTTTTTAAAAAAAAAAAATGATTATTTTGTTGTATTAAAGTAAAAAATATACAAACTCAATATTTGGTTTTAATGTCCAATTAAATGTAAATAGATTTTTGAAAAGTCTATTAGTTGATTGCATCGATAGTATTGGCTCTTTATTCACAAAATTATCCGTCTTTATTTATTCAATTATAGTAAAGAATTTAAATTCTTAAATAAAATTGAACCGTTACACGGTTTTCCTTCTCAAAAGTTGGAGATAATATAAGTTTTTTTTTTTTTTGAAAAAAAAAGGAAATTCTCGCGAAGGAATCCGATTTATTATTATAAAGAAAATTATAAAATGAACTAATCTTTTTACAGTCTCATTATATACTTTATTTTATGATAACCTCGATGACATCATGATTGTAATGAGAATCATTGGGTATCTAACCTACAAGGCATTTGATTTATCCGTATTATAATAATTATTATAGTATATTTATAGACATTTTTTTTTTTTTTTTTTTTTGATTAGTAATTAATGTGGAATGATACATTTATTTTTCCGATGATGATAGTATTTGAAAATCTTATGACATTAAAAAAAAATAGCTTTTTTTTTTTTTATTAAATAAAAAAAAAAAACAATTTTATTAAAAGTAAAAGTATACTCTTTATTATAACTATTGTCTCATCCACTCATTAAAGGACAGGACCGGAACTAATTTTCCGGAGAAACGTCCGAAGTCTTGTTTTATTTATACATGAACCTATTTACGGCATGTTACGCGTAAACATTCTGTTAATCTCAGCCGAATATGTAAAAGTATTATAGATATAGTGATTTACTTTCAACTGAAAAGATCAAAGATATAATCATTTTTAAAAATAGAAAGAAAGAACGTACATGATTAAAGTTAAGAGATTTCGGTTGATATAGTATATAAACTGAAAATCTAAGGGCAAAACATTTTTCCTGAAACATTAAATTATAATAATTTTTAATTTTTTATGTGTGCTTTCAATTAATGTGTTATTAATGTGTTATAAACGCGTTATCAGTATAAAATCAGCAGAATTTTTTAAAAAAATAATTATTATTTATTAAAAGTTTTGATTGTGTAAATTATTCGTACTTTTTTTTTTTTTTTGTCAACTTTTAATTTATAATTATTCATGGTTCATTAAAAAAATGAGATCCATTTAACTTATTAATTTATAATAATCTTTTTTATTATGTAAATCTATCTGCATTCTGCATTTGGAAAATGTATTTTACGAGATTTGTGTAACTTACGGACAAAGATATCGGATTTACACAAAATTTCGTCATTTTGTTTGATTTTATCACGTGAATGTGTTTGTTATACTGTACTGAGTTAACTGAGTTTAGGTTCTCATTGAAGATTTGTTATCAACTTTTATATTTACTGTATGTTTCGTACTTATGTTACAAAGATAAGAGAATATTCATAATAGAATTTCTCTTATAAAAGAGCAAATTGAAAGAATTTATTTGTACCACAAATTTAAACAATGAAATTAAAAGATCTAACCAGCTTTTTATGGCGTTTTGTTGAACCGCAGTGTATTTGTTTAAATGTTACTATTTACTTCCTTATTTAGTTTCACTTTCACTATTAATAGTGTTTCATAGAATCCAATTATTTAATATAGAGTAGATCATTAACTTTCGTGTAATTTCGTCTTATTATATTTATATTAAGAGACCATTTCGGAAATAATTTTCCCGTTTAAATGAATTGATTTCTTACTTTCTTTTTTTTTTTTTTTTTTAAAACTTTAACCCTTTTTTTTTCATAGTTTGTTATAAAATATTATTTGTTTATTCACGTCAAAAATTATTTATTGTTGTTATTTATTTAAAGAGAAATGAACATATTTTTTTATAAAAGATTAATCTTTAATTATTCATTCCTCTTACCTATTTTATCTTTGTGAAGAAAAAAAAATCCTTCTTATTAATAATAATAATTCTTAACGAATAAAATAAATTTATCATAATTATCTATTTAGAAAAAATAATGTATAAATCAAACATTTTCGCTTTAATTTTTTTATTATTATCTTCACAAATTTTATTAGTTTCTTCACAGTTAATAACCAATGGTTCACAAATTGACAATCGTTCCTGTAATATAGATTCGGATTGTATTAATAATCCTTCAATATATGATAATAATCTGAGGTTGGGTAATTTTATGTGTATACAAAATAAATGTAAATTTGTTGTGGCTTCTGGTAAGTTTTTTCTCTTTATCCTTCTATATGATACTTTTTTGTTTTTCTAATTCTATTTTCTTTTTTTTTTTTCATTATAGCACAACAATGTAGAGATGCAACAGATTGTGTAGCATATCATTATTCAAATTTATATAACATTTCTTTGGGTTCAGATATTTGTAGTCCAACAAATTGTAATATTGAATCAAAATGTGATGGTGCATGGGATCAAAAAGATATTACTTCTATACCTCAAATTGGGGATCAATCATCTTGTTGTATTGGACTTCCTAAAGATTCAGTATGTGATATAGTGGCAAATAATGTTGATCCATGTATTTCAGGTTCAAATTGTCATTATGATCATGTTATTAAAAAATGTGCTGAAATTAATGAAAATCAAAAGAAATATATTTGGATTGGAGTTTTAATATGTTTAATAGGAAGTACAACATTAAATATTGGATTAAATGTTCAAAAATATGCTTTTACTAAACATCAAGAAGAAACGGATAAACAACAATTAGCTAATACTATAGGTGATGATAATAATTCTATAAAAAATTCAACAAATAATTTAGAACCTTCTACCCTTTATAGAAAATTGGAAAAATTCATGTTTTGGAAACAAATTATCGTATCACCAGTAAGTGTTGAAGTAAAATAGTAATGATTATCTACCGTTATAGGATTTATGATTTATTGGTTTAATATATTTCTTTAGATGTGGGTATTCGGCTTTGCAATTTACGTTGTTGGAAGCTTGTTAACTTTTGTCGCGCTGCAATTTGCGCCACAGTCTCGTAAGTGGCTTAAACTATTTTTAAATATAAATAACGTATTTTTTTTTTTTTTTTTAAAAAAAAAATAATCTATTAAAATTTTTTTATAAAATAGTCATCGCTCCACTTGGTGCCGTATCTTTAGTTGTTAATTTATTAATCGCTCCAATACTTCATAAACAAAAATTAACACCCTGGGATATTGTTGGAGTTATAATCATCATAATTGGTAGTGTTGTTATCACAGTATTCTCTGGTATTGTTATGCAAGGTTAGTTTTATAAAAAAAAAGATTTTTTTTTTTTTAATTCTCACTCAAATATTAAATTTTTTTTTTTTTTTTTTTTTTTTTAAAAAAAAAAAAAAATTATAGATTATAAATTGTGTGTTCTTATTGAATTATTTAAACGACCTCAAACTATAACTTATCTTTCCGTTATTGGTGTTTTCATTTTTTCTTTATTTACTTTTATACGCGTTGTTGAAAGGAACGCAATTCAAAAAGACGAAGAAGCACTTGCTAATGCAATCGCTGTTACTGTTGAACTTGCAGAACAGGAAAAAACTGATACTGGTAATAATTCGGATCACGTGAATAAAAATGAAGATAGTCATAGATTATCTATAATAGATGAAAATGGAAAAGAAAATATTGATCAAACTTTATCAACAACAACTGAACCTTCTACAATAGAAAAAGATAGTAGCTCAAAAAAAACGACGCGTGATGTTGCGTCTAGCGAAGGTAATTCACTTGAAGACGAAATATTTTCTATGCCCTTACCTCGAACTTCAATAACTTCAATACGTACAGCAAGATCTGTTGTTGTTAGGGAACATGATATTAAAGAAAAAGTTCTTTTGCCACTCGCTTATGCTATTTTGGCGTCTAGTATGGCCACAATAACTACACTTTTTGCAAAGGTAAATAATTTTTTGAAATTTTATCATTTATTATATTTTAATAAATTAACGTTATATATATAAATTTTTGTAGTCGCTTATTAATTTATTAACGGTATCTATTGTACATCAAGACAATCAATTTAAAGATTTATTATCATGGGCAATATTATTTATCACAATTTCGACAGCAATTGGTCAAGTATATTGGATAAGTATGGGATTAAAAAAGTATGATGCACTATTACAAGTACCAATATTTTATTGTAATTGGAGCTTATTTGATATTATAGGTGGTGGTGTATATTATGATGAATTTCGTAATTTTCAAAGTACTACATACGTAGGATTTATCTTGGGAGTTTCTCTTATATTTTTTGGTGTATCATTATTAAGTAAAAGATTGGCTAAGCTGACTAAAGAGGAAGAAAAATTAAAAGAAATACAAAAGAAATGGGAACAGGAAATGAAAAAGAAAAAGATGAATAAAAATGATGATAGAAAAAGGAGGACATTAACTAAAAGTTGATTTGATTTATTTATCAAATATTTATAAAAGTGTACATGTATTTTCACTAATATTTTTAATAAAATTTTAAAATTATTAAATTACTATAATTAATTAATTTATAATTTTATAAGTCCGACATATCGAAAAAGATATATCGAAAACTTGATATATTAAATATTAAAACTCAATATCTCATTAATAATAATAATTATTATTATACCTTTCATTTTGTGGAGCGTATCGTACTGGAATGGTAGGGTTATTTACACCTCCATGATGAGATTGTTGATAAAGAATATTAGAATTATATACAAGTTCAGGTGAATTTGCACGTGAAGATACAGAAGAAATTACAGAAGAAGGTATAGAAGGACGACGATATTGTGAATTATACGCAGGTTCAGGAGAAATTGCTCGTCGAATTGCTTCACGTGATAAGTTTAAACGTGGATCATAAGGTTCTATTCTCTCAGGTAAATTATTATTATAATTTGGCATAGAATAATAATTATTATTATTATAAATATCATCATCTAAAACAGGTAAAGTAGGTTGTCTTATTGGATGATTTAATTGTAATTTATCCTTCTTTTTTAAATTATTAAGCTTCCCTTTTGCAACAGCTCTTTCAATCTTTCGTTGTTTCGCCCTACGTTCATGAGAATTCATTTTAAGAAGTTTTTCAATTCTTTTATCAATTTTATGACAACAATATTCTTTTAAATTACCTCTAATATGAAATAATAATAAAGGAATATATAATATAAAAGCAAATACTAATTTTGATGCTTTTATCACAAAAACTAAAAGTATAAATGCCATTAATGCCATTGCAATTCTTTCTATTATATCACTACCATAATCATCTAATTCTATCCAATTTTTATTTTTTTTGGATCTAATTATGGAATGAAGTGTGATAGCATTAATGACTTGACGAGGAGCTTCAGCAAAAAGAATATTTTTCCAACCTAAAAAAAAAAATTAATTCAACAATTTAATTAATAATTAACAAAAGGGGGAAAAAAAAATAAACCATTAAATTTACCTTTAAATGTAAAGAATACGAATAAAGCAATTTCATCTGCTTTTTTCTTTTGTTCATTTATTTGACAAAAGAAACAATAATGAGCAAAACTTTTTAAAGAATAATATCTAAAAGTTATAATACTAGTAAAAGCGTAACTAATATCTTTTGAAGCTATAATAGATCTAGCTTTTTTCCAATCCCAAGCTAATAATAAAAATGACATAAAAATACATCCAACATAAATCCATTTTGATATATAAAGAGGTATACTTGGTGTTATAGTAGAACTCCATCTATCAAATATTAATAAAATTCCTGCTGTCCATAAATCTGCTATATAAACTAATATAGTTTTAATAATGATTAAATATAAAAAAATGTATTTAATTCTTATTAAAATATTATTCGTTTTAAAATCTTCTATACATACAAAATCAAATTTATGATCTTGAACAACTTCTCTTTTCCATTTTGCTTTTGAAAAACACATATTTTACTTTTTTTGAAGTAAAGATGATTTCTTTCGTTTGAGACCGTAAAATGGATTTTTATTAATTTTATTAAGTTATTCAAGTTAATCGAAGATTTTTTTTTTTTTTTTTTTTTTTGTTCTATACTTTGTAAGCAAAAAAAAATTGTTTATAATATAAAATGATCTATTTAATAAGATTGGTTTAAGCGATTTTATATCATATTTAAATAAAATGGATTATTAAGAAATAGAATTCATTTTTATTTGATTAGAAAACATGAAGAAGATATAAGGGAAAGGAAATTAAAAATGAAACGAACTTTCGAAAAAAAAAAATCCACAATTCATTTAAATTAAACAAAAACAGATTTCTTTTTATGATTTTATTGATTTTATAATATATTTCCAAGTATGGTGAATATCAGCCTAAAAAAGATATTCTATTTTCTTTTTAATAGAGGAATATCTTTCATTACAACGCGAAAATATTTTGTCATAAAAAAAGTTTGAAAATCATTTACTCGTTTAGGTTACATATGTTAGATAAACAATGTCAATCACATGTCAATTTATTTAGTTAGAAACTGAATATGTCCAGAATTACATTTTTAATAATGCCTTAAGAAGGCTTAGACTGAAAGGTTTTCTATTTTTACCAAAAGCTTATTATTCTGGTACTATTTGAATAAATTTTCACCAATTAAAAGTAAAATAACATTCATTTATCTAATCACGTGGATACCCTTTTAGCTTCTTGTTTTTTAGTATAATGACAATCGTATATCTCTTTACAATACCATTACATTATTAAAAGAAAAAGAATATGAACAAATTAATGCCGAATTAAAAAAATATAATTTTTTTTTTTAGCCCTTCATTTCCAGTCGGTTGAGTTTAATTTGATTGGACAGTAGTTTTTTTTGTTAGGACCAATTGACTGACCGGAAACAGCCTATAACTCTGGATTCTATTTGAATACTTTATTCATTTAGAAATAGCTTGCTTTCCTAAGCGCAAGTCATTAAATTTTGAAAAATGTCTCACATTTCAAAACAAGGTTATTTATTATACATAAAAAAAAATATTCATTGAAAAAAAAAGTAATTAATAATTTAATCATATTTATTATATGAGAATTTATTATTGATCTTCTTCTTCATCATACTCCCCCTCTTCCTTTAAATTAGTACGCTGACCACCTAATTTTGACGCGTTAAATATTTCTGCCGTGACTAATTCTTCAATAATACTTACCCAATCCAAACTTTCATGTTTTAACATTCTTTTCATTTGTTTTGTCTGTTTCACTTCACTCCAATTCTCGGCTATAAAGTCCAAACCACCTTTTTTCAACATTTCATTCCCTATTTTCCAACTAAATTCTAGGATATAATCCCAGTTAAAAATGTTGATTATCTTACCAACTTTATTAATTACCTTTTCCTTTATTTCCTTTATTTCCTCCTCATTAAAAAAGATTTCAATTAGCGTATATAAATTTTCTAAAGTATCCATCTCAAGATCATCCATTAGCTTCCTTGTATAAATATAATAAATTATTGCTTGGAAACTTTTAGGCTTTATACCTCTAACTGGTATTGGTCTTGATTGGACTTCCGCTAATTCGCCCCTGAATAATAAATCAAAATATGAAGATCTAGATGATAGAGCAAATCTATTTGCTCTTATTGTAGGTCCAGGTTCGTCAAAGGAAAATTCAACATCATTAAATCTTTGATCATCATAAAATTTTTCAAATGAGGAAACAAAAGACGTTGTTGGTGCCGGTGTTTGAGATACTATCGGGTTAGTGAAACAATTTTCATTATTTTCTTCAAAATTAATATAAACGCGTATTATTAATGTGGTTTCTTGAAAACTATTATTATCCGGGAAGATACTCTTAAAGTCGCAAAAATTTTTTTTACCAATCATATATCCTACTTCATTTGTTTCAAATTTAAAGATAGATTTTTTGAAGCCACGTGTTGATAAATGTATTATACTTTCACTTGAAGTAACCATTGAATTTTCGCTCCCGATGTCCAACTTATATAATTCAATTCGAAATTTCTGTATTACTCTAGATTTTGTTAAATTTTGATTTTCGTATGGTGAAGGAAATGCAGTAAGAAATATAGCCAAATCGTCAGGATATGTTGTATATCCACGAGGATACAATCGTAACCTCCAATAATGCATAGGTATATTAGCATTATTATCCATATTGTAACGATTTGGAGTGCTGAACTTCTCACTCAAGATAAATGATCCATTTTTCATACAATTATATAAGTCCTGAAATTCGACGATCTTCCAAGTGAAGGACGTCTCTTCGTTAATCTTGGCAAAACTATTAATTTTATTCTCATTACTGCGGTTACCATAACTGAGAGATTCCATAATGGACATGATCAGATAGTTTTTGAGTAAAAGTAAATATGACGGGTAAAATAGATAAATAAATAAATAAATAACCAAAAAGGTTGATGTAGAGTAAAAAAAACACTTCCTTCGCGTACTTTATATTTAATAGTGATAGGGCTGATCTATCAGCCATATTTGACGGGTACGCAGATAAGCAAAAAGGCTGATGTAGGGTAAAAAAAAAAAAAACTTCGTCGTGTATACTGTATATTTTAATGATGACTATATAGTATAGGGAGCCATATTTGACGGGTACGCAGATAAGCAAAAGGGCTGATGTAGGGTAAAAAAAAAAAAACTTCGTCGTGTATACTGTATATTTTAATGATGACTATATAGTATAGGGAGCCATATTTGACGGGTACGCAGATAAGCAAAAAGGCTGATGTAGGGTAAAAAAAAATTTCCTTCGCGTATATATATTTTAATGGTGATTTAGTACTGTATAGGGCTAATCTATAAGCCACATTTGACGGGTACGCAGGAAAGCTGGGTAAGCTAAACACCGGAACAGATTCATTTTTTATAAAATTTTAATATTATCAATTATCTTTTGATTGAATAAATAATTAAGTTTATTATTTTAAAAAATGGAGAAATGTAATTTTTTGTGCATTATGTCCTTAATACATTATACAAACACTTTTTTCTTTTAAAAATAGTAGTAGAAAAATTTCCTAGAAAAAAACATTTCCTACTGTAACAAAAACATAAAGCGAATCAACCTCAACTCTCATTATGGCAACTGCATTCTTTCAATTTCTTCCATACGGAAACATACCTATTTACAATCCTGTACTGCGGCTGCAATTCAATCAAATCCTATCATTAACAATTCTAATAATGTAGGAAGTACTATAGCAACTGAGATACTGTAGGAATGGGATTCTTACATTAAATACGTTAACATTAGTGCTGCTGGCTGTACAAATAGAAACAAAATTATTATTAGCTGCATGAAGAAAAATAAACTACAAATGTGAAGAGCCAGGACACATTTCAACTGAATATCTCTCTGAACAAACATAAATTCTGATGCGAATTATCTTGATTTAGTAGATTATTTAGGCGAGGAAAGTGATTATAATAAAGATGAGGAAGAGGATAAAATCTATACTTTAACCACTCATTCTCAAGTGTGAGCCAAATCCAGTAAACTAATCCTCTTAAATTTCAAGAGAATTGTATAAGATGCTGGAAAAAGGGCCATTCTTCAAAAGAATGCAAATTTATAGGAACATCACCAAATGTTAGATCTGAATCAACTCAAAAATTATTAACTAAAAAGAGAAAAACAGTCCTATAGATGTTGAAGAATCTCAGACCTTTATTCCATTAACAATCTGGAATTAGTAAACTGACAAATGCAACTCTTTTTGCTTCAACCACTGTTAGAAAGTCTTGACATTATGATATTAGAAATGCAATCCTCAGCCATTTGGATAATTATATTATTCTGACCAGAAATATAATCTTACTAAATTAATGAAACAAACAACTATAAAAGAAACTTCTCAACTCGCCATAATAGACATTTACAGAATAATAGGAAAACAACTGCTGTAAATGTCACATTAGAATTAAAAGGAACCAGTAGTTAGTGTTTTGAATATTAGAATTAAAGTTTAAGATTGGTTTAAAAGGATCATATTTTATTAGGGATATGGTTATGTTTGGGCAGTTAGTTGGGCTACTTAGCATTTGATGAATAAAAAGATTAAAAATCAATCCATATTTGGATCATTATTCATATTTTTTCAGGCGAAATTTTAATATGGAAAGCTTTGAATATTAATAATGATTAATAATAATTACAGTAATTAAATTAATATTAAAAATAATTAGTTTAATTTAAGAAATTAAAAGACTAAATATTAACCATATATATACTAAATGGTTGATTTATAAATACGGTAGAGTGCATGCACTTTTTCACATAATAAGATTAAAGAAAAAGTTTTATAACCGAAAAAGTCATGCAAGATTTAATTGCAAAAGAAGCAATTATTTCAAAATACTTTATTTAATACATAAAATGAAAGTAACTACAATATGTATTAATATAAAAAAGACAATTTTAATGAAGTAGTAAATAAGAGATTCTTAAGAAAAGTAAATTATTAATAGCAATAATTAATACATTAATACACAATCTTTCTTCATTTCTGAAGCATGCATGAATAGTAATAATAGAGATTGGTTAATCTTTCATACTCTCCACTCCATTCACGCATCATCCACATTCAACAAGCTCAATAGTATTGTCCATTTAAAATGTATCTCCTTGCAGATTTTAGACAAATTAATGATATTTTCTATCTAAACATTCCACTGTTACATCTGGCTATCCAGGAATCAGATATTTAAAAAGTGGGAAGCTACATTATCTGATGAACCATGTTCTACTTGGGTACTAGCCACACCATATAACAAAAAGATTCACCATTTTATTGCATATACGACTATGGATGAATTTGATCAGCTCATAGAAAGTCCTACCTCACGTGATCTTTGTGCTTGCACTAGATGGAAGGATAATGTTCACCAGGTTATCAAAAAAAGTATTAAATTAGGTAATATAGTTGTTAAAAGGTATCAAAATTATCAAAATTAGTAAATAGGATGTATAATAGTAGTGTTTATTATGAAAATTTAGACTTAGATTTAGATTTAGATAAAGGTTCTCAATTGTTTTATAGACTAGTTAATTATTTTGATTTATCACTGGTACAGGACCAGAAGTAATTAAATTAAAGTAAGGATCTATTGCTAAGGACCTTTGGCAACAAGAGCCATCCTTACAAATTTGCTCTTCATGTAATAAGTTATACTTTTCTATTTAGAGAACATATTCGTGATTTATCATACCATAATTATGTATTCTTTTAAAGAATTTCTATGGTGTTAGTATAACTGGAGATTTGAAGTAAAAAAGAAGTATTTATTTTAGAATAAGGAATAATATGTGACATAATAGTAGTAGAATGGCAGAGTAAATGTGGCAAAGTAAATGATCAACATATTATATCATAGGAGGTAAAGTAGATGATCAATGAGATGGATAATCATGAGATCTGCATGATTAATTATGAGTCATTGTAAATTATTAAATAGAGGAATACAATTATACTTCCCTACAAAAAGTATCCGACCACCCTGCCGATTATTGCTGATCATTTCTATTAAAATTAAGATTACGCCACAACTAACTATACATATATAAATAAATTTTTTTTTTCCCATGTAGCTAAAGTCTTCGCCTATCTGAAAATAAAAAAAATTATTTATAAAAATGCCCAAAAAGCGTGAGCTTACAGAATTTGAATGAGGAGAGATTATTGGTCTATGGAAAGGAGGTCATACTGAACGAAATATTAATGAAATACTTGATATTCCAAAAACAACCATTCATGATACTATAACGAACTACAAAAACTCAGAAAAAATTTCAGCTGCTCCACGTTCAGGTAGGCCACCAAAACTCACCGAAAGAGATTTAAGACATCTTTCAAAAATTATTAAGGAAGATAGGCAGCAATCTTTAGAAGAAATAACAAAAAAAATTGGTGATTGTTTATTAAGTCCAGTATCTAATAATACTGTAAGACATGTTTTACATTCTGAAGGATATTTTGGTAGGGCTGGGAAAAGAAAACCATTAGTTTCTGAAGCTAATCATAAAAAAAGACTAGCTTGGTGCCGTGAAAGAAAAGAGTGGGATACTGAATGGGATACAATTATTTGGAGCGACGAATCTCACTTTCTAATATTTTAAAATGATGCACACCACTGGGTTTGGCGTAAACCCCATGAAAAATATGATGTGAGTTGTCTTATTCTAACGGTAAAGTCCAGAAATCAGGAAGTTATAGTGTGGGGGTGTTTTGCAAAAGATAAACTTGGTCCTTTAATTCAAGTTTCTGGTAGTATCACAGGTTCCGTATATATTAACATATTAAAAAATACTTTTTTACCCTTCTATGATAGTTTAGAAAATGATTTAGAATATATTTTTCAAGATGATAATGCTCCAGTTCATAGAGCAAGGGTGGTTGGACAGTGGAAAGAGGATAATTCAGTTTCAAGTCTTCCATGACCTGCATAGAGCCCGGATCTTAATCCAATTGAACATTTATGGGATGTTTTAGAAAGAAAAGTTCGGACACATAAACCTCATCCAAAAAATATTGGTCAATTAATGGAAGTTTTGGAAGAGGAATGGGGTAAAATTGAACCTGAAGTTTTGGTAAATTTAGTTGATAGCATGCCTAGAAGGGTTCAGGCTGTAATAGATAGTAAAGGAAATCCAACTAGATATTAATAAAAAATTCATGTTTTTCTGAGTCACGTGATGTAAAATTTTTATAATGTTTATTAATAAATTGTTAAAAAATTAACTGTTAAAATCGGCATATTAATTTACCGATATTAAAGTGGTCAGATACTTTTTGTAGGGGAGTGTACATGAAGTAATTTATTATTATTAATAATTAGTAATCATTAGTAAAAAAAAAAAGAAATGAAAAGTTTTAGAATGTTTTAGAATATTTATTTACGTAGTCCTTTAAGTAGCTTAATTATTAATAATTATGTATTTGTAGAATATTTACTTTGTATAAATAAGCTTGAATAAATAAGAATGTAACTTTAGTTTTTATCCATAAGGATTAATAAAATAAAAAGGAACAAAAGTTTTTCATAAAAGTTTTTCTTTATTTTCCATTATAAAATAAAGTGGTGAAGTCCTAATCTGAACTTTGTCTTTTATTATTGCTTTTTTCTGATCCTTACTTTGATGAAACGTTGACCCCTATCATTTCTCAGTCATATGTAAAGTTTTAACTAGACAATAAAATTGTAATACTTGAACATTAAAAAATAATATGATTTTAAAAAAAATAAACTGGTAATCTTATTTTTCAAGATGAAATCTATAAAATTACCGGTCCAATTTTTAAAAAAATACCTACATAAAAAGTTATAAGTATTCAAACTTTAGTGATTTTCATATTATTTATCTGAATTTGAAACAAATTTTGTCATGTGAATGCAATTTTGTTGGCCAAAAATTATCATAATTTGAGCTAAAATTATGGTAATTTGATGCCATTCCAAATTATCATAATCAATTTTTCATAAGAAAAACAAGTGATCATGAGAAAATTTTTAGATTTTCATATGTAAATGTAAAATGTTTTATTTGAATAAACTAATTATTTTTTAAATGTTACATAAAACAAAAGGAAACTGCAGATTAGCAAAATATCTAGAAAAAAAGGATATTATATATCTAGAAATTAAGCAGAAACTGAAATAGAGGCTGTTGAAGATGAAAAATGGATGGATAATGAGCATATTAACAAGTAGACAGAAGGTAGAATTGTTGAAAACCAGATAGAGGATGAGATAAATAATAATTAGACAAAAAAAGATTTGAAGAGTTTAAGAAAGTGGAAAAAAAGCTTATTACCAAAATTTTTTGTTGGCATGAGAAAGCTACAAATATTTTGGCATGTGAACTAGCTCTGGACTTAACAACGGTTCACCATTCCCTAATTTATTACCATTTTCAAAATGGTGTATGCAGTGTTGATCATGCATAAAATTCAAATAATACTAGTCAGATGATCAACAAATAAATTGGGCCAATAAGATATTGTGATAATTACATAATATTTAATAATTAAAATTTTTATACGTGAATATTTTTATAAAATTCTCATTTTATTTTATGTTTTATAAGCCAAAATTTTTTTTACAACTTTAAATTAAACTATATCAAACTTCTAGTCTTTAAAATATCAAATTAAAAATTTTTTTTCTTTGAGATCTCTAAATAAAAAAGGAGAAAGTAGATAGTATTAATATCATACTAAAGACTCCTAAATATAACTACTAATTTAATAAAATTTAAAATCTTAAAATATTTTTATACCTACAATACCTACAAAACATTTTGTTTAGTTTTAAAACCAGTTTAGTTTCATTGAAGTAGTTTATAAAATATCTGTATTAAAAATAAAATCTATAGTTAATATTGTTATGCAAAATACCAATAGTTTTACTAATATTCATTAAAATTTTAAATTTTAAAAATTATAAAAACTTCTACATAGTTTTTTGAAATCAGTTTAATTTACCAAAGTGTTAAATCTATAATATCTAAAAAATTTGAAATTTACTCACAAAATCCTGATACCAATACTAGTGTGGTATGTTTTTTTCTTATTATACCTGTTATATTAAAAGGAAAACAGTTATTCACCATTAAAAACTAAAAAAAAAAGCCAACTAAAACTTAGAATCTAAAAGAAAGTCTGATAATTACCAATAATCGCTAGTAATTATAGTAATCTCAAACTTTAAGCGAAAGAAACTTTAAATAGTACATAATAACCTAATATAAAACTCAAGAAGAAGCTGTGAACAAATATACTAACACAAATACTGCCAGGAAATCGTAAGTAATCACAAAAGTAGAATACTTTAAATTGTCAAGTTCAAAATATTCGGCAAAAATTTGGGGGTTTTTTTTAATCAGATGATCGATACTGTATACACCATTTTAAAAATGGCGATAAACTCTGATATTTCAAACTCTGACTAAATTCTGACTTTAAATAATTTTATCAAATTCTGACACTTAAATTTAAACTCTGATATTTTAAACTCTGATATAGTAAGTGATATATTACTAATGTTTTTATTGGTAGTTTAATAGATAGTTGCAAATGCTGATGTTTTTTACTTTTTTTTTTTTTTTATTATTTGTAAATAATTGTAAATAATTGTTTTTTTTTTATTTTAAATTATTTATTAAACAAAATAAAAAAAAAATATTTTTATAATAAAATCTTATATATAATTTCAAAATTTTTTTGATAAATTAATAAGGAAAAATATCACTGCTATTCCTAAAAAGAGAAATATAAAACCTCTCTAACATCATTAATACTTATCAAAATCAAGCTAAAAAACTATTTCTAAAAAATAAAAGAAAAAAAAAGTTTAAATGTTCTTCCTAAATAACTTGCTTATTATAAGTAAAATGTAATTATTTTCTCAATAAATGGCTTAATTAGAAAGTTTTAAATAATTAGACTTGCAAATCAGAAAAGAAAAACAATTACAAAATTCATGAGTAAAATAAAGAATACAGAAAGAGTTCTATAAAATAATCAAATTTTTATTTTCAGTTCTTAAGTCTTTATTGGTTATTTTAAGAGTTTTCTGTATAGCAATTAGTTTTATTATTAAAAGAAATATTAAAAATTAAAATTATATATTTGAAAAAAAAATTTTTAAATTTTAATTACAATAACTAAATTTAGTTAAATAGATCATCTACATATCACTTATTAGATGAATTGTTCAGATTCAGATTATATTTGACGGATGACAAATCAGATGGATCATATGATCTTTAGATGATGAATAATAGATAATTCATAAATTGGAACATTATTGGTAAGAAACCAGAGAGATTTTTTAGCTTAGATACTAAATTATTGTATTAAAATATCAAACTAATTTTGGCATGCCAAAATTGCCAAAACTGTATGAAATTGCCAAAATAGTTTTGAAATGAAGTTTGCTATTTATCACCGATAGTGATCATCACCGGTGTTTTCAAATTTGGTAATTCTGGTAATTCCGGCCAAAATTTAAGTGATCGACAAATAATTTCCTTTTATAGGATCTTGTGTAATCCAAATTTCCAATTAGAAACAAAATTGCTTTTTTTGGGTTATATAACGTTACCTAAATATCCATAAAAGGAAATTCCGGCCAGCGTTAATGTTTTGGCCAAAATTAAGGATATGACGACTAACATGTGACAAATAGACTTTTACACCTTGAAAAAGTCCCTGAAATAAATAGTAAAAATTGAAAACTGGGGATGTGACATGATATGATGAATTATTACATATATAAAGTCACGTGATTACCAGTAATGATCACCATCAGTGATTTGTAGTATTTTTCTATCAAAATTATCAAAATTTATATAAGTTAAAAAATTACTCTCATGATAAATAAAAATATCAAGATTTTAATTACAATTGATTCAAAACTGAATGATCCTAATTAATAAGTTTATATAGTCAAATAGAAGTTTGATATAAGTTTGATACAAATTTAATATATATAAGTTTGATAAATTGATTGTAATTTATAAAAGGATTTTGTAATTTATCGCCATGGCGATGCATCACCACTGTCACGTGATTCATAATTCCGGCCGGAATTAAATGATCTGCAATGAAATTGCCTTTTTAGGAATCTTGCATAATCCAAAATTTCAATTTTCGAGAGAAACAAAATTGCCTTTTTTGGGGTACGTCTAAAGCGGAGCAGAATCACGTGATTTACGTAAAATTTTTGGCCGGAATTATGGCATTAAGAAATTATGCATGTGACAAATAACAGGTGATAAATAGGATTTCACCTATCGAAAAAATTTTGTCCCTAGAATACTTAGGAAAAATGGAAAATGAAGGTGTGACGCAGGGATGACAGATATGCACTATGATCACGTGATTCTGCTCCGCTTTAGACGTCACCCTTTTTTGGATTGTATAATGTTACCTATGATCCAAATAAAGATATTTTGGCCAGTGTTATAAAATTTGGGCAAAATTAAATATGTGATGAATAACATGTGAAAAATAGTATTTATCATACCGAAAAAATTCTAAGTCCCTAGAATAAATAGTAAAAATGGAAAACTACGGTATGACGCGAGGGTGACAAATTATTATATAGTATAAGTCACGTAGAGTGGCGATGTATCGCCATGGCGATAAATTACTTTTTTCTTTATAAAATCTCATATAAAATAGTATATTTAAAAAACTTAACTGATTTTTTGAAAAAAACTTTTATAAAAAAAAATTTTATATAAATGTTTAAAAAAAAACAGTTTATTAAAAAGCTAGTGTTTATATATAAAATACTTAGTTATATAAAACCTTTATCATATTTTTTTTTTTAATATTATATAAGAAAAAAAATTAGAAATTTTTCATTTAAAAAAATTTTTTAATAAAATTATTTTTTATTAAAAATTTAATATTATAATATATAAAATTTAAATGTAAAGTATATATGTATTACAAAAAAATTGTCTTCAAACTGTTCTCTATAGAAATAAAAAAAAAAAAATTAAACCATTTTTTTACAAAGTAATAAAATTGGTTCTCATAATCAGTCAGGTCAATTTGTATTAAATTTTAAAAAAAAATTTTTTATATATTATTATTATACCAGGTATAATTTTTTAAAAAATTACAAAAAAATTTCATATGAATTTTACATATAAAACTTTTTGAAAAAAAATTAAAAGCCAGATTTTCAGATTATTTCAAAATTTTTATGTTATAAGAACTAATAAATTAAGTTTGTATGGTCTTAAATTATAAATTTCTTTTATTATTATTATTCAAGATCTTCACTTATATCTTTATTATTTAAATCTGATTCTTTAAATCCAAAAGTCTAATAACTTAAAATAAAA
Source organism: Glomus cerebriforme (assembly GCA_003550305.1). NCBI lineage: Eukaryota > Fungi > Glomeromycota > Glomeromycetes > Glomerales > Glomeraceae > Glomus > Glomus cerebriforme. The sequence goes on along the minus strand of QKYT01000095.1, from coordinate 77,391 downwards.
TAAATAAGAAATTAGAATTGCTTGTCTAAATTCTTCTAAAATCTTGTGCTTAATTTTGCCAAATTTTACTATAATTTACAGAATTTTATTAGTTTTTCATTTATAATAAGTTTTGATAGATTTTGTTTTTCATCAAGTTTTACTAACTTTTTAATATAGTTTTATTAAATTACTATATTTTGTCATTTTGCCTATTTGCTAAATTCTTTAGTTTTATTAAGTAATCTTATAAAAAATGTTAGTACATTTCTTTAATGTTAAAAAAATATACTCTTCCTTTATATTTCAAATTTAGGTTTATCTAAAAAGTTTAGCAATCTAAAAAAAATAAAGAAAAAAATGATAGTAGTACATTTCTTTAATATTAAAAAAATTCTTCCTTTTCTATTTCTTACATTTCAAGTATTGTATATTATTTTTTATATATATAGATTAAAAAATAAAACCTGATATAAGTGAACTAATAGTTTTATTATTCAATAAATTATAGTAAAATAAATAAATTTTTAGTTAAAAGATATTAGTTCTATTTATTTCTGGTCAATTGGATTTTTTAGTTAGTTTTCATTTATTTTAATTAGGATGTTCTTTTTGTATAATATAATAGAAATCTGAATAAAAAAAACATAAAAATTGGGATTTTTTAAGTTTAAAAAAAATAAATATTTATGATAACCAATCAGTTACTAATCATGTGATATAAGATATTTTAAAATTGTTTTCTTTTTTTTTTTTAGAATAATTTTAACACTTACCAGAAATAAATTTCACCAGAGATTAATTTAAAAATAATTAATCAGGAGGTGAATTTTCAAATAATCAACTAGAAAGTGAATTTTTAAATAATTCACCAGAGGTTAATTTTATTGTATCATGTGATTTTTATTATATAATAAATTTATTTGACAGTCACTGGAGGTTAATTTGCAAATAATTCACTAGAAGTAAATTTAATAAAAATTTACTGGATAGTGAATTTTACCTTAATTTTCATAATTTATATTTTATTTAAATTTTAAAAATAATTTATCAGAGGTGAATTTCATCTATTTATATTAACCATTTTTGGTTAGTAATTTTTACCTGGTTTGTTTTTTTTCATGTTTATCTCTTTTTTATATATTTTTTTTATTTTTTTCTTTTTATTATTTTNTAGGTAATAGTAGTATTATACTATTGTTTTTTAATAACTTGTAAGTAATAGTGGTTGTAATAGTTGTATTTTTTTAGTTTTCCTATATAGTGGCATTTTTCTATTTTTAATTCTTAACATTTTTAACTTGACCTTAACAATTTCAAACTTTGACATTTCAAACTCTGATGCAAATTCTGACTTTATAATTTCAAACTCTGACATTTCAAATTCTAATACATACTCTAACTCTATAATTTTAAACTCTAATATTTTAAACTCCAATATGAACTCTAATTTTATAATTTCAAATTCCAATATTTCAAATTCTGATGTAACTATAATTTCAAACTCTGACATGAACTGACTTTAATAATTTTAAATTCAGACATTTTAAATTTAGACATGAATTCTGACTTCTATAATTCCAAACTCTGATAATTCAAACTCTGACATGACTATAATTTTAAACTCTAACGTGAACTCTGACTTTAATAATTTTAAACTCTGATATTTCAAACTCTGATATAAACCTAAATCTATAATTTCAAACTCTGACATTTCAAATTCTGATGTGAATTCTGACTCTATAATTTCAAATTCTGACATTTCAAACTCTAATGCGAACTCTGATTTTAATAATTTTAAACTCCAATATTTCAAATTCAAACGTAAACTTTAACTTCTATAATTTTAAACTCTAATAATTTAAATTCTGACACAACTATAATTTTAAACTTTGATACTTAAATTTAAACTCTGATATTTTAAACTTTAATTATAATTTAAATTCTGATGTAGTAAGTGATATATTACTAATGTTTTTATTGGTAGTTTAATAGATAGTTGCAAATGCTGATGTTTTTTACTTTTTTTTTTTTTTTTATTTGTAAATAATTGTTTCTTTTTTCTATTTTAAACTATTTATTAAATAAAATAAAAAAAAGTATTTTTATAATAAAATCTTATATATAATTTCATAAATTTACCAAAATTTCTTTGATAAATTAATAAACATAAATTATATAATAAAAATCATATGATGTGATGAAATTAACCTCTGGTGAATTATTTAAAAATTCATTCCCTAATTAATTATTTTTAAATTAACCTTCGGTGAGCATTAAAATTGTTCTTTATATTTTCTTTTTTTTTTTTAAAGAAATGGATTCTGTTCAAACTAAAATAATTTAGGTAGAAGGTTTTTTATTTTTTTCTTTCTAAAAATGGCATTAACTGTTTCTTTTCTTTATAAATTACATTTCTGCAGAAATAAATAAATGAAAATGGTTTAATTAATAAATTAAAGTGAAGGCAATTCTTTTATAACTGTATTAAATGTTGCAAAAAAAATATATTTGATAATCTTAAAAAATGTAAAATTCATATTTAAGAATATTTAAAAGATGATACTAGACGTTACTTAAAATTGGATAGTGAAATGATTGGTTTGTGAGTTTGTACTATGGTAAATATATTAATTATTCTAATTTAAACCTATAATATAGAGGGCAATTAATGTTATAAGGATATTTAAAGATATTTCAGTATCTATTAATTGAAAATCTATGATTTTATATTCATTAGATTCATCTCATTGAGAGAATTTGAATGATAATAAAATTGTCTTTGTATGATCAATATCTAATGTACAATTACGCTTTAAAAATTTAGATATTTTCTACAATATTTTTGGATCCAATAGTTGGTCTTTCATAATCTTTAGCTTATTGTATTCGTCTTATTAAGAAGATTCAAATAATGGTAAATACATATTGATCAGATTAATAATGACTGAATCATAATATTTTTTTAAATTTTTAACTATTTATTATGTTAGTTGTACAAATCAGAATTTTTACAGTAAGCATTTTCATATTTGCAAAAAAATCCTGAAAAATATAAATATAGGAGTTTGTTTATTATGACTGTAAGTACAGAATAATATATTAATTTATATTATATTAATATATAATGATCAGCATAATTTGGATAGAATAAAGTGTTCGTATAATATTGATCGCCCTCTATATATATTATACTAAATATTTATAAAAAAAAATTAGGTTACCAAAATGACTGGAATTGATATAAAAATACCACCACCAATTCCTAAATTTGATAGAAATAAATAAAATTACTATATATTTGTATTTTGTAAAATTTACAAATGATTTATTATATTTAAAGATTTTCTTATTTTTCCTTTAAATATTATGAGAATTAATTTGGTTATAGTGCATCTAAAAAAAAAGTCACCATATAGATTCAACATACAAATAACTAAATGTATGATATTTAAAAATTTTATCATATTTGTATTTCCTTCGGATCCTCCAGAATCCAGATGGAAAGCATTTTAATATAAAATCATCTCTTGATTCTGATGAAAAATAACATCTACCTGAGCAATTACTAGAAGTAGTTTTTTCTGAATCACATGCTCAAATATGGATTGATATAGAGAAAACATATGTTGATTATGAAAATTTTTTTAATGATGATGATGAGTAGTTTAACAATTAGTTTATATTTTATTAATATTATTGTAAATAAATTTTTTTCTCTTATACTAAAAAAGAAGCTTTTAATAAGAAATTTTGCAATTTTTTTTAATTTTTTTTTTTTTTTTTTTTGTGTAAATAATTCATTAAAAAATACTTATATAAAAAGTTTACTAAAATTTAAATTATAAAAAATATAATAAATTTGCATGTAAAAAAATCGATTTTACAGTAATTAAAAACCTAAATAAATCAATTACTATAAAATTGTTTTTATTTAATATTTTTATTTTATTTTACTACATATTAATTTACATATTCACTATGCTAAAAAATGCTCTTGCTAAATTTTTACCAGCTGTTTTACAAGTAGAATCTAAAGCTTGTAAAGGATCATGTATAGATTGTATCCAATTATGATTTTGATGTAAATTATTCTTAATATAAAAAAAAAGCTTGTTTAATCTATATAATAATGAAATAATTAGTTATCATAGTAATAAAAATCAATAAATATAAACTACATACTGGATTGTAATCTGGTGAATATGGTGGTAAAAACTCAAGATGAACTTCTTTATTTTCACAAAGATTATGTAAATAATGTTCTTTGTGTATAGATGTATTGTCTAATATAAGAACACTATAAGGTCCTGGAAAAGAATTCATTTTTGGAAGCTTTAAAAATATAATTATTATGATTAATTATTAGATATTTTCAAAATTCAAAATCAAAGAAAAAAAAAAAAAAAAAAAATACCAAAATATGTTCAATAAAATACTCATAATCATCAGTATTCATTGACCCTTCTTGGAAACCATATACTAGAAGACCATTTATACATAATGCTCCTTCAATTGTAAATCTCTTTCCTCAGACAAAAAAAGAAGCTTTTCTTGCACGCGTTCCAGTTACACTCCATCCATATCTACGTGAAAGAGTTCTTTTATCATATGCAAACTCATCTGTAAAAATAAGTTGAGATACTGTATACTGTGTTATATTTAAAACATTCTGCTCTTTCATTCTCATTCATTTGTTTTGCAGCTTTGGATAACTAGAGAGAGACATAAACATTTACAAATATTATATTAAAAAAAGTTTTTTGACATACATATTTGTTTATGTGAGTATCCAAGTCAATGTACTGCTCTTCAAATAGTAGTATAACTAATTTTTCTACCTAATCACAAGTCCATCTATGATTGAAGTTCCTACAAATACCAGTTAACTCTTTCCTTCAGAAGTTCTTCAAGATATTTTATATCATCAACAGTCAACATTCATGGTCTTCCTAAAAGCGAAGGGAGATCCTCTATACAACCATAGTTTTGGAAATGTTGTAAGATACGTGAAACTGAAGATTTGCCAATTCCTAGGTATTCTACATGAAAAGCCAGCTAAGGACTTCTCAATTATTTGCAGTTTCACAAGCCCTTGATTGGTGCCGAAAGTCCATTGCTGTAATTCTGGCCGAACTTAACTTAATTCTGGCCAAAATTATAGTTCTGAGCAAAATTACGTAAATACCGAGACAAGCCGACTGAAAGCATGTGGCACCCTGTGATAAATAGGGGTGTGACAAATAATTTTTACCACGCGAAAAAATTCTGTCCCTCAGATAAATAGTAATTTTGAATACCGTCCATGCGTCACTCCGGTGACAATTATTTTATGATCACGTGTCTGCCACTTTTTTTTCGCCATGGCTAGGGTTTTAGTTTCAGCACCTGACGGGTCAATCAATTGTACAACCGACAATCACACAATTACGCAATACCAGATCACATAAGGCTAATTTTTCGCAAAAATATTAATGCGAATCTATAATGAGTAATATCGTATTAAGTCATTCGAATCAATTTTAATCAATTAGATATATATACCTTGGATCATTTTTTTTAAGCGACAAATTTACTTCTCAAACTTAAAAAAAAGACGAAATGTTTAGAATTATCGCAAGAAGAATTCCATTTCGTAAGTAATATTATAATTAAGAATAAATTTATTCAGTTAACGTACTAATTTCAAGCCTTCTCAAACCAAACTTAAACAAGAAAAAACAAAACCTATGCAATTAAAAGCCAAATTTCACGATTCAGCCGATTCTAATAACTTGAATGGTTTTATTAATTCGAATAACACAAACGGTTCTAATAAATCGAATGGTACTCGTGACACACAACTCATCAAAGGAGTTAACAATGATTCTCTGCTCAAAGGTATTGGTCTCCTCCTAACCGCTGTTGGTATGACCGCAACAGGAACATATTCAATCTCCAGAACCATCCGAGTGGAAATTCAAGAGGGACTCAAACCGACTGAAGTGGTGAGCGTTACTTGATGATCATTTCCAAACATAATAAGTACACAATTACTAATAAACATTTTATTCAATCTAGTGGATCGGAAAATTGGAAGATAGGTTCGGAAGATTGGAAGAGAAATTTTATGAGTTCGCTGAAGACATCGGTAGCATAAAAGCACTTCTTGGGTATAATCCAAAGACCAAGAAAGATGCTAAAGATGAAAATTCAGAACCGAAGAATAAATAATTATTTCTTCATAATATTTCTGATTGTCATATCCAAAATCTTCAAAATCAAAAAAAAAATTCTACATTATTTGTTTTGCTTCTTGTTTAAGCATTACAATAATCAAATTTATTTTTATTGCTATAATATAATCTTGCTTTCCTTAATCTAGTTATCATGTAAAAACAAATTTGCTATAGACTATTGCAATTGTTCTTAATAAAACAACAAGAAATTATTTGCAGATTTTTTATACTTTTATTTGTAATATAAATATAAATGATATGGACAACCTTATTAATTTTTGGATAAGCACATATAAGTTATATTTAACTAGCCAGTACCTTTTTCGAGTACCCACGGGTTTTTTAGGAGGGGAAAGTTACGTAGCACAAACGGATTGGCGTAACGCAAAATTAAATAAAGTCGTGATAGCATATTTTTTAATTTAAAAGAGCGGGAAATTTCATTTAAATTTTTATTTTGTTGATAGGACGAAGAAAATACGTTTTTTTGTAGGATTAAAAATCGATAATGAGTAAGCATGTTACAGAAATAAGTGAGGATTTGTCCTAGAGATGTTTTCTAATCGGTGATATTCTAGGATGACATCAGGATCGGTCATGAAAGCGAGCCTAGGTAAGGTCAGGTAGAATTGGTTATTTTATTTATTTATTTTATAGATATATAGAATAGATATACAGTATATATAAATTAGTTACAGCGAGATTTTAATAAAAGATGGGGTGTAACTATAGTTAGAAAAAATAAAGTAAAAGAATATAATGTTTATATGGGTATATTATAAAATTTGTGAATAATAAAGATGGGAAGTAAAGAGAAAAATATATCTGATGGGTTAATTTTTTTTCAGGGTTACTTTTTTACTGTTTTATATACTAAAAGAAAATTAAAGATCAATATACTGTACGTATAAAATGATAGTAAAATTTTGATGAATTATTATTTATTATGAGACAAATACTAACTAAAATTCTTATGGATTGTTAGTAGTTTCATTTTCTGGGCTAAACATATTTTGTGAAGGTGGATTACTTTCTAATGCGGAATTAAGGGTATTAATAGAAGACATTTGAGAGAGTGTGCCATGACCTCTTCTAGAATGTGGTGTAGAGTCTCTAGGTATTTGTTGATTTCTATTAGAACTAATGTTTCGGGCGAAACTGAAACTTAATTTCTGGTGAAATTGGCGAAACTAGTTTTACCACAAGTACAAAATTCTGAAACTGGTGAAATTTCTGAAATCTAGCAAAATTTATGAAATATCTGAAACTAAATTAATCACATGTTGTATTTTTAATTGGTGCATTTACATGTGACTTTGTAACTGATAATCTTTCGTTTGAAAAGTGTTCGATATTTAATGCGTAACGCGCATACACTTTTTATTTTATTACAAATAAGTTTTCACTTTCTTTTATACTTTTCTTTCATCCAACTTAAAATTTATATTCTATAAACTATAAAGTATAAACTCCTTTATTATTTTAATTATGTCCACACCTAAATATCAAGAATTTGACTTTTCTATTCCTTCTCCAACTTTGACTCCTATAATACCAGCTCCTAAAGAAAAAAAGAAAGGTAGCCGACCTAAATTATTGGTATGGGGGACTCATGCTATTCAGGGTAGAAAAGTATCAGAAGGCCATTATGAAGCAACCTGTTCATATTGCAATTGCTTTTGGAAAAAAGGTATTTGGAAGCATATTTTGCCAATGAGTGTTCCAAAGTGCTAGATAATACAAAATAATTTTTCTTAAATCGTCTTGCTGTAAGAGCTGAAGGAAACATAACTAACCTTGAATGGGTAACAACTAAAAAATAAAACTTAATAATGGCACAAGTACTTGAACAATTCAAACAAAAATGTCAGAATTTAGTGAGAATACTAAACTTTCTGAAGATAGAGCTCATGAAATTGATTGTGCTTATATAAAAGCATTTGTTATATGTGGTATTCCATGGCATGTAATTGAAAATCCATTTTCATTGAGCTATTAAAGACTCTACATTTAGGATATATACCTTCATCAAAAGAAGTACTTTCTGGCAAACTTTTATCATAAGAAACTGCGGTTATAAACCAGAAAGTTATTAAAGAATTGAACAATTCAGAAAATTTAACAATGTGTAAGTACAGACGGTGACTAAAATGATCCGGCCACTTTTTAAAGTGAAAAATAATTATATATTATATAATAAAAATAAAAATTTTAAACCAAATATTTTATTTATGATTCAATTTATTAAATTATAAAAAAATTTTATAACTAATCCTATTCCCATTTGCCTCAATAACTGTTTCAATTCTTCGTGGCATACTATTAATTAATTTTTATAATATTCTGGTGGAAGGATATTCTATGCATCTTTAACATATCTTTCAAGAACCTTAATATTAGATGGTGGTGGAGTATGCCTACGAACCATCATTTTCATCTCAGCCCAAATATTCTCTATTGGGTTCAGATTCAGACTTTGGGCTGGCAATTATAGCCATAAACTATAGTATCATGAGTTTTAGAGGTAAGTAGCTTCATTATTTCATTATTTTAGAATGTTCTAGAAAAATTGAAGTTAGGAATATGTTTATCATGATTATAAATACAAAATCACATGTTGTTTACATAATAATAATGCATGATATTCTACTTGATTTCAGTAAACAAAACTGGCTAAATCATTTTGGTCACCATCTGTATAATAAAGTGTAATTACAGTATATTGAAGTTTAAAATTATGATTCTTTGTTTCTTCTTATTTTTTTAATTTATTTTTATTTTTAAAATTTATAAGCATGTAATGGATGGACAAATTTAGCAAATGAATCAATTTGGAATTTTTTGATTCATACATCTGATCATGGGAAATACTTGTGGTGTTTAAACGATTTATCAATCAAAAGCCATACTGGCAAATTTTTGGCTAAAATAATTGAAGAAATATTGGAAAAAATTGGGCCAACAAAGTTTTCAGCAGTTGTAACTAACTGAAATGCATACCAGATAATTATAGAAAAGTATCAGAATATTTTTAATGTATTGCATGGCATATGCTATCAACCTAATTTCAAAAGATATTTGTTCTACTTATTTGCAAATTAAATTTTAACTGATTTGCCTAAGAACAACATGTCTGAAATCTGTATTAGATTAGATGGTGGTTACATGACTAAGGTTACTTGCTGAAACTAGGGGGTTTCAGCGAAATGGCATATGTGAAACTGCTAAAACTAGTTTTGCAAAATCACCTGAAATGCTGAAACTGTTGAAACTGTTTTGGCGTTTCAGCGTAGTATATCATATGACATACATATAGTTTTAGCATTTTGATAATCATTTGATAAATAATTAAAAATTTTTTTATTAAAAATTTTTTTTTTTATATTTTTTTTTTTTTTTTTTTTTAGATTATCAGACTTCTTGAATGACTTGAATGTAAATTGAAAGAGGAAGAGACTTTTTTTAATATTAAAGAAACGTTACTAACGTTTCTTTCTTTATTTTTTTTTGTAGGTTACCAGACTCCTTGAATGAACTGAACTTGGAATGTAAGTTGGAAAGGGGAATGTTTTTTTTAATATTAAAAGAAACATTACTAACGTTTCTTTCTCTATTTTTTTTAGGTTACCGAACTCCTTGGGCAGATTGAACTTGGAATGTAAGTTGAAAAGGGGAATGTTTCTTTTAATATTAAAAGAAACGTTATTAATATTTCTTTCTCTATTTTTTTTAGGTTACCGGACTCCTTGAATGAACTGGACTTGGAATGTAAGTTGGAAAGGGGAAATGTTTTTTTTAATATTAAAAGAAATGTTATTAACATTTCTTTCTCTATTTTTTTTAGGTTACCGAACTTCTTGAGCAAAATGGACTTGAAATGTAAGTTGAAAAGAGAGGGAAAGTTTTTTAATATTAAAGAAATGTTACTAATGTTTCTTTTTTTATTTTTTTAGGTTGCCAAACTTTTTCGGACAAACTGAACTCAAAGATGGAGTTTACTTCAAAGAAATGTAATCTTTTATTATAATATTAAATAAACATAAAAATTACAATAAATTATTCAATTACATATAAATTTATTGAATTATATGATGAAACTATGCCAAAACTCATATAAAATATTAATACTTGTTGTGCTGAAACTATGGATAAACTTATTATAAAAGTTTCACAAATTTTGGCAGTTTCGCAGTTTCACAGTTTTGATACTATATAAGAGTTTCAGCATTTCATGTTGGGCCAGATGAGTTTCAGCAAGCAACCTTATACATGACCACTCAATAACAAATAGGAATGTAACAAATATAATTTTACACCTAAAAAAAATTCTGTTTTTTAGATAAATAATGTTTACGTATTCTGCGACCATATAATGCGGTGTAAATAATAATGCCAATCTTATCCATATAAGATAATCTAATACAGAAAGCAGATATGCCTAAAAACAGCACTCTTCTACTAATTAAATTTGGAAGAAAAAATTAAAAGTATTATTTTGCATTATCTTGTGATCCAGTGATTGGATTTTAATAAATCTTTAAGCTATTTTATAGTTTTTTATACCTTTTTCAAAATAAAAAAAAAAGATATTTAAAATTGGACTGATATATCATGAGATAATTGCAAAAAAAGTATTTTTTCAAATATGTATCAAATGTGAAATTTGGAATCCAGTTTGCTTTAAAAAAAATGGTTTTTAGTGATTATCTCATAATCTACCAAACTAATTTTAAATATTTTTTTTATTTTGATGAGAAAATTGAAAATTACAAAATATTTTAAAGATTCATTAAAATCTAATCACTATATCACGAAATAATACAAGATAACGCTTTTAATTTTTTTCCTCAAATTTAATTAGTAAAAGAGTACTATTCTTAAGTGGATCAGCAATTAAAACATATTTCATTTACTTTTTTTTATTTTATAATTTTTATTAATATTAATTAATATTTATATATAAAAGTATTATATTAGCTAAAGCTTGTAAAGTTAGTGATGAAGAATTGAAAAAATGGGTAAATACTAGATAATATATTATGTATGATTGTGTTAATTTATAAAGTACCATTAGAAAATATAAGACTTGAAATTTATTTGTTTGAAATCATTTGATTGCAAATTTAATAATAATTCTTTTTTTTATTTAGTTAAAATCCAAAAATTCTGAAATTCTTTCAACAGCAATATTATCAATTCTACGATTATACATATTTTTTGATGATATATATGTATATTACATCCTATCAAATAATCAATTGCAATATTAGAATTACAATCTTATACTCTTGCTATTTGTTTTTTTGGACTTGCAAAACTTGAAACTGCAATTAAAAAATTATCTGATAATGATTATTAAGTTTTTCATAGACAATGTAATTTTAATCTTTAATCATCATTACACTAAATTTGCTAATCCAGTATATTTATTATACTTCTTTTTGCATCCATCATATACTGGTAAGCTCCATGTAGAGTTACAATCCAGATGAATCTGAAAGGGCACATTTTGGCAATTATACACGGATTTTAATTAATAAAGATTAAATTNTTTTTTATATATTATAANACTGCATTCCAATGCACAANCTAGTAATTTAAAAAATTACTATTTAATACAAAAAAAAGAGAAAATAAAAACGGATTGATTTTTCATTCAGTTCGGATGAATTTCAATCCATTTTAATTTTCTCTCTACTTTTATTTTTGAAGACAATTTTTTTTTATCATATTATGTATTAATAGATATTCATAAGATATCTCAAAAAAAATATTCTTTTTATTGACTTAATATTCGTAGAATGGCAGAAATGTGTTTATTTACGGATTGATGGATCGCAACTCTAGCTTCATGTAATAATTATAATAGTTATTTTAATGATAAAAATTATTATTCATTTATTATAAAAAAATTATATATTATAAAATTAGTTAACATTTAATGAAAATAAAAAAAAATATTTAATTCTATCTATAAATTATTAAATAATAATATAATAACTTAAAAATTTGAATTAATAAAAATTGCTAATTATTTTTTTATAATTTATATCTAAAAAAATCATTTAGAAATTTATTGGATACAAGGAATCTTTAGAAATCTTATATTAGAGATGAATGAACTTTTTATAAAAATGAAAAAAACAAAAACTGAATATTATGACTTAATGCATTAAATAAGGTAGTATCACATATGGAAAAAATTTTTTGATATTAAAATAGATAATAATAAAATTTCATATGATTGGTAGGCATTACTTGAAGATAGTTTTTCTAAAAATAAGGATTATTTAATACAGTTAATGCTTAAGCCTTTTGCTGTTACACCTTATACAACTGGATATGAATGGGTTTGGTTAAGCCTTGGTTAGATATATAATAAGAAGAGAACCTGCTTAGGTTTAAATAAATTGAAAATATGTACAAGTTTTTATCCTATTATCATATATTTGCAAAAAAAGAATTGTTATATTATAATATAGAAAAGTCTGCCAAAGAAATTCATGAAATTTTGGTTAATGCTCATTTGAATCCTGATAAAAAGCTTATTGAATTGATAAATGATTTACTTAATTATTATAATAATATAAAAGGTAAAGTAATCGGTAAGAAGGAAAAATTAGAAATAGATAATATTTTAAATTTAGATAAAGTTTGGAAAACATAATTGAAAATACCCATGATTGTTTAAAGAGAGCAGGTAATAAAACACAAATAATGCAGTAAAATACTGAAAATGATGATAATGATATTGACTGGAATCCAATTATTACAACTGATAAAATTATAAATACTTTATAAAGTTCAATATTTTAAAAATTTTATTGCACATAATTCACAATTGTAAATTATTGATAAATAAATACATAAATAATGAAATTATATATTTAGAATTAATGTTAAAATATTTATTTTTAGTAAATCTAAGTAGTGTTCTGAACAGATCAGTTCAAATTAGATTTGAATTAAATCTGATCTGATCTGAATCCAGTCTGAAACAGATCTGAACTGATTTGAATCTGACTGAATCTGATCTGAACTGATCTGTAGGGATACACAATTTGATTTAACATTTGATATTTGATTTGAATTTGATTCGAATCTGATTTGATTTGACAAATTCAAATTGGCTTCATATTTGATTTGATTTGAGTTTAAGAAACTCTACTGATCTGAAACTAATTCAGATTTGAACTGAACTGATCTGAATCTAATTAATCTGAAACTGAACTGAATTAAAACTGATTCAAATCTGAAACTGATCTGATCTGAATGTTCAGTTTTCTAAAAAAAAGAGAAGAGAGATATTAATTACATTTCCTAAAAGTAAAAAATAAAAAGAAATAAATGAACTAATCTTTTAGTTTGTTTGTTCAAGTTTTATTCATTCAGCTTCGTTCATTTGTCTAGTTTCCTAAAAAAAAAGAGAAAAGGAAACATTAGTTATGTTCACTAATAATTAATAAAGTAAAAAAAAGAATAAACTTATGTTCGTCTAAGATTCTAGTCATTTGGCTTTGTCCGTTTGTCTAATTTCCTAAAAAAAAAGAGAAAAGAAAATGTTAGTTACTAGTGTTCTGCAGAGAATTGAATTTAATTCAGATTTGATTTGGATTCAATTCGATTCAGAATTTTCAAATTGTAAATTGAATTCAAATCAATTTGACTGATTGTTTAATTTTGCCCAAATTTTATAAAGCTGGCCAAAATTTTCTTATTTAGATCTTATATAATATTATACAAACCAAAAAAAGTGATTTTGTTTCTCTCAAAAATTAAAATTTTGGGTTATACAAGATTCCTAAAAGACAATTTTCTTACAGATTATTTAATTTTAGCTGGAATTATGAATTACGTGATATCAGCATCAAATTCGAATCGAATTCAAATCGAATCTGAATTGATTTAATTTGATTCGTTCAAATATCGAATCGAATTTGAACGATTTGTGATTTAATCAAATTGAATTTGAATCTAATTCAATTCAATTCAATTCAATTTATGCGAAATACTATTAGTTACATTCCCTAATAATTAATAAAGTAAAAAAAAGAATAAACTTATATTTGTCTAAGATTCCAATTGTTCAGCTTTGTCCGTTCATCTGGTTTTCTAAAAAAAAGAGAAAAGAAAATGTTAGTTATAAGTTCGTTCAAGATTTCAGTCATCTGTTCATTTGGATTTCCTAAAAAAAAGAAAAGAAAAACGTTAGTTACAAGTAAAAAAAAATTAAAGAATAAACTTACCTTTAGTTCATTCAGGAACTATTCGTTTGGTCATCCAGATTCATCTCTAAAAAAAAGATAAAAATAAAAAAAAAATTTTTTTTATTTATCATATTTTAATATATGAAGATCTGAATCTGATTGGATTAGATCTGGATTTTTTTGTATCATGATCTGATCTAATCAGATCAGATTCAGATCAGATTTATTTGCTTCAGATTGGATTCACAAATCTTGAATTTGCAAACCAATTCAAATCTGTTTTAGATCAAATCTGTGAATTCAGATCATATCATATTTTTTTCAGAATACTAAATCTAAGGTTTTGCCAAATTACAGAAGTTTCATCAATTTCAGAAGTTTGGGCAAATTTTGCCAAATTTTGTCAGTTTTAAAATAGCCAAAACTAAATCTAAAAAGGTGAAATGTTTTGCTAATTATAAAACAATTTCATCCAAAACATTAATTAGGACTATTTCTTTGATTTAACTAAAGCAAATTAATTGATTAGAAAAAAGAGGTTGCTCAAATAGTAGAAATTAAGAAGATATCATCTAGTTTTAATATATAATTTTTAGATAATATTTCATTACCAGTAATAGAGTCAATAGCAGTAGGTATTTAATATAGGAGGATATCAAGGCTGTGGTTATCGATCTTATTGTTTGGTTGATGAAGTTCATTTTATTCACCAAATAAGTATGGTTTAGATTGTGGTGAATTTTCAAATAAAAATTAAATGGTTCTTGATTTCCAATATTCTTCTTCACATGAAATTCAAGAACAGAAGTTTCCCTATATTTTTTACTATTTAAGTTGTATTTCCTATCATTATAATGCTGTAATGGCATAAAGTAGATAGAAAATTAGTAATATAGTATATATTTAATAATTTATAAATATAAACATATGTATTATTTAAAGTAGATAATACAATAATTACATAAAATTAGAAAGCATAGCAATAACATAAGAGTCATGAAAAATAGTAAAAAAGAAGAAATATATATTAAAATAAGATTTATCTTGAAGAAAAAAAAATATATTATAATGATATCATAATAATGTAATACTTAGAATAGTAATTATAAGTCATAATTTGTTAAAAAAGAATATGAAAGATAAATTTCTTAGAAAATATTTTGTACAATGAATTTTGTTATAAAAAGGGTTGAATTTCAACTTGGTAGCAAAAAAAAGGAAGAATTTTTGTAAAAAGAAATAAATATAAAAATAAAGATAAATAATAAATAAACTTTTAGACATAAATATAAACTTACAACTGTTTGGTCATTACTCATTAGTATAATATTCTATTGAAAAGGCTTGAACATTAGAGTTCTATTAGTTCAAAGTAAATATTTAATTAATTAAAGAATCCAAACTCTTGTCTATTATTTTCTTTCATATATTTCTTTTACCTTTAATCAACTGACAATCAACAATATGAGGACATCAACTTCAATATGTTTTTCTTTATTTTTCATTGATAAAATAAAGTGGTGGAACTCCCAACATCCTTTATACAAGCTTTTACCAGGGTGTCTTTCATCACAATGTTAATACCTATTGCAGGTATGGTGTTAAAGTCCAAGTTAATAATGGGTTTGATAGAGGTTATATTAACCTTATTAGATATTTATTTATCAGGTAAATAATAGTTTTATTAATAAATATATAAATATATTTTAGCTTTTTTATATAGAAAAGAAAAATTGAGAGTTTTAATATACCATATACCAACTGTCATATGCTACAAATTTGCCTCTCAAAAGAATGACCTGTCCAGCTTCTATGCATTTCAATGACCTTACTGGGATCATCATCATCCAGGCATGTTACCCAGTTATTTCTTTGATGATGTAATCTATAGCTATCTGTTCTGGCATAGTATGATTGTATGAATATACATTACTATAAATAACTTTGCTGGCATAATTTTTAGTCTTTTTTTTAAATCAATTTGGATCGAATTATTTATTTTTAATAATTTTTTTTATTAAAAAAAATATATATATATATATATAAAGCTGAGCCTTTAAATAAAAAAAAATAGAAATTTTTTTTTAGCTTTAGTCTCTTTTAGGAAATATTTTATTCAAAGAAAATTCGTAAGAAAAAACTTTTTCATGAAATTCAGAAGAAAAAAAATTTTTTTTTTGTTTATTTGTTTATGAAGTTCAGGAGTAAAAAAATTTTTATTGTGGTTTATTTGTTGAATTTGAAAAAAAAATTTTCATTTTCGTTTA
>QKYT01000095.1:46188-59285 GCA_003550305.1 Glomus cerebriforme | reverse complement strand
TTGTATGAATGAAAAATTATCTTAGATTATAAATATCACGGCCAGAAGATAGGTATATTATAAATATAACACCATCGGATTCAAACTTTAACCGTTGCAAAAGTTAATTAAATGTGATTAAGGGGGAACTATTTGTCACCTACCCCAAATACATAATTCATTAAGAATCTTTTAAAAGGTACTATATACAACTGTTCATGGTCAAAAAGAATTAACAAAAAAAATTTCCTAAAAGAAAAAAAAATCGCCAATTTTGACAGTGTTAAATCTCTCTATTCCGAATTGGAGACAATTAACTTTAATTGAAAATAATAAAAAAAATTAGGGAACCAAATGTTAGTGGTAGATTAGCTGATACTGTTCGTAATAAACTCAATTATGAGTCGCGAAGTTATTTGGATATGCTACGTAATATGCAAAACAGAAATTACTCAAACCAATAATAAAGAATAGAAAAATCACAAGGAATTAATTACAAATAATCTTAAATAAGCCAATAATAAGTTTATAGTAATGCAATTGGAAGATTTAAAAGAAGAAAAATTAGAAGCAAAAAAAGAATTAATTGTTTAAATAAATTAATAAATTTACTGTATTTTATTATTTTTAGTAATTATAATGTAATATATCTTTATCCTCCCGAATTTATCACATGTATCACAGTAATCATACCTATTTAATATGAATAAAAAAATGGGTTATTATTACAATATTATCAGTTAGTACATTGGCGTAACGTTAGTGTTGCGCTAATAATAATGACAATAACATAGATTTAGATTTACTATAATAGGGTCGAATTTCGTTTCCTCGTGGTGCTAAAACTTGACTTGCATATCGATCTTATTATAGACATTGGCGTTTTACCATTTATAATAATGATTAACATGATTTTACAAGAACAATGCGAGAACCCTTTGCCGATTGATTTTTTAATAAAACTTTTAATTAATTTTTTTTATTAAATAATTTATTTTTCCTTTTTTTTTTTAAAAAAGAAAAAAAAATATTTTCATTGAAAATTCTTTAAATATTTTTTAGAAAGATAAAAAAAAAATTATCCCTCTAATCCCAAAACCCCATTTAAAAAAATAAATATTAAATAAAAATCTTAAATAACTTGGAGAAATATATAATACAAAAAAAAAAAATAACGAATATTTTTGTAAATAAAGTCTTTTTTTTTTAAAAACTATAAAAAATGTATATAAAAATGTCCAATTAAAAAAAAAGTTGAAAATTTTTATATGTTATGAGTTGATTCGTATTTAGAAATATATTGTTTGCATCGTCTATCTTCATGAGTGATAATTCCAAGATTTTCTTTTTTATCTTTACAAAATAACTTATTTTTAGCAGCTAAATAAGTTAATATAGCTTGATCTTGTCTGTGATTAATTCTACTACTTCCAGGAGGGGCGATACAATCTTTTACGAGAGCACATTTAAACCAATCATCGATAATATTTTTTACTTTAATATTAGTAGTATCCAAAGTAACACTTGCACCATTACAATTTATAACATTATCATATTTTTTATGATTATCACCATAATAATCATAAACACCAGGATGAGTCCAAACTTTCATTGTTGCAGAAGAACGAGGTGAAATAAATCCTTTATATTTTTTCAATAAATAATCTAAATTTTCAAAATAATCTTTTTCAACTAAAGTTCCACTATCCAACCAAACTAATTTTCCAGGATAATCACGTGCTACTTCTGCTACCATACCAGGTTTCCAAGCGTATTCACCTCTTGATATAGTTATATTCCAGAATGAAGGATAATGTGACCATTGAAATGTTCTTAATTCATTAAAATAACCACGACTTTGTAATTTTTTAAGTGTTAAACGTTGTGAACGAGAAAATCCTAAATCATATAATATTAATCTTGCATTTAAACCTTTTAAAGTTTCTTTCATATTATAAAGAAAACTTTTAGTTGGACAGAAATGATTCATGCTTGCTCCTGTTATAATCGTAAAATCGTATGTTATATTTGATTGTGGTAATGGATGAGTTGCTGGTTCAATATCAATTTCCATATCATTTTCATCTGAGTCATTAACATCTATATCGTCTATTATTGCTGCTGGTGTTGTTGATTCATTATCCAATTCATATAATGGACATTTTCCACACGATGACATATCATCTATTAAAAAAAAAATTTAAATTGATTAGTTATTTAAATATTTTAATAATAATAATATATATAATAATATATGGTGTTTTTATTTACCTGATTCGAATGTGTAGGGAAACATTTGAAGATAAATCTTTAATGTCAATAAAATAATCACAAATACTAATACTAGCATTTGTAATTGTTGAATAGTTTTATGTCGTATCGAACCACTGTTCCTTCTAGCCAGTGATGGGAATCCTTTTGTCATCTTGAAAATAATATAATTTATTTATTTTTTCTTTTTCTTTTTTTTTTTTTTTGTTTTTTTAAATGAACTTAAAATTATGAAAGGATTTTTTTTCTTAAAGAACTTAAAACGGATGGTTTTTTTTAAAAAAAAAATAATAAGAAAAATACTATATTCAAGAGCAAACAAACCGTTTGGTTTGAAAAAAAAAATATCAAAACTCATTCCTCATTCTATTTATATTATTTTTATGATTTTTTTTTTTCCTTTGTCCAATTCCGTTATCAAACATTTCTTTCTTTTCACTGCTTAATTTATCATATCCAGACTTAATAAACATCTTTTATAATACTAATTATATTATGCATTGATGTGACGAATTGGCGGAATTTCTTATTATTATAAATAATATAAATAAGTATGATCCATTTGATAAATGAGTTAAATAAAACGGGATTGATTGTTTATCTTCCGTAAATAAATTCTATAAAGAGTCTTTATAATTTTGACTTAAATGTATGTTTAAAATGTATTAAAATTTCTATTTATATCAAAATTTAAAAATATATTTTCACGTGACTTAAGTAATTATAGTGTACCAATAAATTAATTAACAGGTGGAACATTTTTTCTAAATTGGTAAAGGTGATTAGATTTTTTATGTTTGGAAATTCCCTTATGTAAACTTTGTATCACAAATAACAAACATATCACTTTATAATGTATGAATTTTTATTAATAAAAAAATAATAATAAAAAATAATAAAATAATAAATAAGTAAATGAAGTTTTTTTCGATTACATACGTTTTGAGTACAGGAGTTTAGATTACCGGATTATGCAAGAGTTTGAACCACTCGGGTTTTCGGATCTTCCGACTTACCGTTTGTAAGACTTACCTTTGTACTCCTTAAGATTAAAGTTTCGTATTGATAACGAATCGATAACGATACAAAATCGATACAAAAAAAAAAAATATTATAGACTTCAAAGATTCAAGCTCAAGCTTTCAAAAGGTGAGTCCCGGATTATAAAACGCGTAAAAAATTATAATTAACAATTAATTCCTTATTTTCCATTGTCAATCCGGTCGAACGTATTTATTTTATTTTCACATGCTATCTAGAAAGTATATTTTTTTTTTGTTATTTTTTAAATAATAATAAAAATTATAAAAAATTACATCATTTGGCCTAGAATGATGTTTATGTGATAATGATATTTAAACTTATAAAGAATACATATTTAGTTAAATCGTTATACAAGCATATTGTCATTGTTTAGAACTATGTGGAGTTTAATGGTCCGATATTTTAGACGACCGAAATAAGACTGGGGGTTTTATCATCCGATTTTAATACATTAGGCGAAATATGGTTATGTCTCTAGTTGTATAGCAGAATAGTTTGGTTAGTTTAAACATTCGATTTTTGTATAGACGACAAATTGCCTAAATAATCATCCTTTCATTCTCTTATTAAAACATTGCGTTCAGAATAACTTATTGACAAATTATAGTAAAGTATATCTGATATACTAGGATCAGATTAGATGAAAAACTAGCGGTCAATCTGACAATCCGATTTTTTTTTTTTTTTTTTTTTTTTTTTTTTTTTTTTTTACCCTTCATTACCATATCATTGGTACCAACATTTTTATCTGTAATAATTTTTGGCCAACATTATAATTTGGCCTGAATTAACGCTTTTATTAGACTTTATAAAAAAATGAAAAAAAAAAATTGTACTTTGAATTTTATAATTTACAGGCAATTTTCTTTTTGTACCAAAAATTCATTAATTATACTACAAAAATAAATTATTTATCTTTATGTAAGTTTAAGATAACTAGGTGGAGAATATCTTCTTCTCAAAAATTTTACAATATATAACGGCAAACTGCTAATTGCTGTTATTACAACAACTTTCCAAACAAATGTTTCAGTCAAAATAAATGTCAAATCTATTGTTAAAAATAATTAGAAATTAATATTAAATAATTTTAATAAAAAAAAACATTTATATAACCTTTTTATTTACTTACCAAAATAAGTAGGCAAAAATATCATTGAAACAATATATATGGCCAATGTAAGAATTTCTGATAAAAACATTAATCTGTGCCTATTGGATTATTATAAAGTTAGTAAAGAAATAAATATATAAAAAAATAAATTTTAAATTTAATACTTTTGAATTACATACCATGTATTAATCTCCAGAGCAACCATCAACAATTCATTAAGAATTAAAGCAGTAAAAGAAATGGAAACAATGTTTATAAACTCATCTTCAAATAGTACAATTGACATAATCATAATCGCACCACCTAAAAATATAAATATTAATTAATTAAATGAAATAATTTCAAATTGATATAATAATTAAATTACCTTGATAAACACTGATCATTAACCATTGGAAGAATGTTTTCAAAGATAATGACCGACCCTAATAGGCATAAAAGGTAACAAAAAAAAGTTGAATATTTATTTTATTTTTTGAAGTATAGAAAAAATTAAGAATAATAACCTTTGTTAATTCTTTATATAATTCTGGAAATTGCAATGCTATACTCTCCCTCACATCTTTATCCAATACAAGTGAAAATACTGGTGCCATTGTATAAACTGTAGAATAACCTACAATTAATATTCCCTATTAAATACAAAAATTTATTTATTAATTGTTCTAACATTATTTAAAATTATGATAAAAAGATATCATTTCAATTTATTTACCTGATAAAGTGCGATAGGAGCAAAATAAAATATTGCAGAAAATACTGCTTGTATAACTGATATTATTAAACCACGATGAATAACGAATTGTGCCAATTTTGCAGAACGTTTATAACTATTTCTACCATGCCACACTATAAAAATTATATATAGTATTAATATATATACAATTTGTTTTATTTTTAAATAAAAAATGTGTAACAGTTTAACTTACATAATAGTTTTGTCAAAAAACTGAATTGAGTCACTGAGAAATCTGCGGCCAAGGAAGCTTGTTTACCTTCCTTTCCTACGATTCCTACACCTAAAATTTTATTTATAGGTAAAAATAATCAGATAAATCAATCTTCTAAACATGCATATATTTAAATAATATAACTTACCAACGTCAGCTGCTTGAATCATGCTAACATCATTACCGCCATCTCCTATACAACAAACTCGTTTCTTTGAATATTTCTTAATGAGTCTTGTTATATCAGCCTACATCAATAAAGTAAGTAAATAAACATATATGAAATAATTTTGTAATTCAATCATGACTTAAATAATAAACAAAGTATAATACTTTTTGAGTAGGAGAACATCTACAGGCAACAACTACTGGTAATTCTACGGCCAATTCGATGAATTCATACTGATAATGATCCATATAAATCTGTAGTGATTCACCATCAATTATTAAACAGAAATCTCCTTTGGTTTGTAAATTAGTCAATTCTTCATGAGCTGCTTCGACGCCTTCAACTATAGAATTAAAATTATATATGAGTAAACAATTAAATCTTCAAAAAACTTCAAATAAATATATTAAGATATCATACGTTTAGATATTTGATGAATAATTTGATTCCTCGAAATTAATTTTGAAGACACTGCAATACATGTTGCTGTTTCAATTTTATCTCCAGTTAACATCCATATTTTTAAACCTGCATTTCTCAATAATTCTAAAGTGGTCTTTACACCATCTTGAAGTTTATCCTCCACTCCAGTTACTCCCAAAAGTTCTAGCTCATGTTCTAGGATTGTGTTTATAACTATCTGTTCTTGAGCTTTACGATCTGAAAGACTCACTTTGGCTTCATGATATCTAAAAAATAATTAATTAGTTAGATGTGATTTATTTATAAATAATAATTTAATTGGTGGAAAATTTTCTTGCTTTACCTTCGTGCGAAATCATTATATAACTCTTCTGATAACTTTTTACGTGCAACAACTAAAGTTCTCAATCCTTCCCTGGCCATATTTCCACATTCTTCATCCAGCCAATCATTATATTGTACAATCCTACTCATTACAACATCTGCTCCTTTTTCGTAAAAATAAATTTCATCGGTAGCTTTATCTTTCACAATAATTCCCATCCTCTTACTTTCACTTGTGAATGGGAATATCTGAAGAATTTGAAACTCAAAGGTATCACCATGTTTTGAACGAAGATGCATTTCATTAATATCACGGAAAACAAGGGTAAGACCAACATGTTCCGTCCATTTCACAATAGCAACTTCGTCTGGTGATGATGCTTGATATGTGACCTCTGAATCTGAATCTATCACGGGAGTGACCTAAATAATAAAGCTGTTAATTAAAGAATTATATTACAATTTATATTAATAATCCCTATCAAAATATTCTAACTTACATTATGACATAATGCCAAAGCAAATACAATATCTTTTATTCTAGAACTCATATCTCTACGACTCTTTCCAACCATAATAGTAGGAGCAGGAATAGCAGTACGGGATGTTCTCTGCATGTGTGTATCTTAGAATGAAGGCGATATATACGTTAAATATTAAATTCCAAGATTAATAATGTGCAAATATTATATCATATCTCGTATAATATTGTATACCTTTTCCTTGCTGCTTCCCAAATGCGGCATCAAGTTGATTGGCAATTTCATCCATAGTATCAACATTATAGGCCATAGTTCCCATATGAAGTTTTTTGAGTTCCATGTCTATTAAAAAATATATAGATATATATTTTAATTTGTAAAAATAATATATATTGTCTATATTTTATGTCAATTACCATTTTTAGTCAGTGTTCCAGTCTTATCTGACAAAAGATATTCAATCCGACCAAGTTCCTCGGGTATCGTACTAGTTCGTACAATTGTATCAGGAATCTCTTTATCATTCATAATTTGATACCCATAAACAGTTTTGCCCATATCTAAGTTGACACGTAATCTAAAAAACAAATACATTAAAATGAACAGTTGTATTAAAAAAAAAAGAATCAAATAAACATCAATTAAAAAAGACTTACCCAATTGGAATGATGGAAGAAAAGAGAATCAAGAATCGAAATAAATAAATATACCAGAGACCTCGAAATCCATTCAAAGCAATAAGTAACAATGATAATAACAATGTAACTACGAACAGAATCTATAATAATTCATCATTAAACAATGTAATTTTTTAATTATTTAATTTTATCAAAATTAAAATTAACCTTAGAAAGTCGATTAATTTCTTCATCAAGTAATCCAACTTTTGTTTCTGGATGACTTGTGTTCATTACAGCACGAGTCTCTTTGCCAGTATAAATAACAAATCCGATAGCAGTGCCTGACGCCAATACTGTATTCATCCATAATGTATTTTCAACATTAAGAGCTTCAACTTGTGGTACCTATATTAATAATAAAATTAATATTAATAATGATAATAATAAAAAAAGAAAATTTTTAATCAATCAATCTTACAATATCTTCTGCTACTATTTTCGAAAAATTTCCAATGAAATTATGAATGTCTTTTTGTGGGCTGTCAGCATATATTTCTGCATCAATTTCCAAAAGACTTTCATCTGAAGGTAACTTTTGACAATATGGAACAGCTAATCTATAATAAATAAATTTAAAATAAATTTCGAAATCCTTAATAATATAAATTTTCCAAATCAAATTTTCATTCCTCATAATCTCTTTCTCTTTTATAAAAATTATAGATAAAATACCTTAGCTTCCAATCAGTTTCACCATCTAACTGATCAGTTCTAATAAAACAAGCACCACTTGTTTCTGTTGTCCGGAGCAATATCAAATCTGCAGGAATCTTTTTATTAAATAAATTAATAAGTAATTAATTTCTTGAAACTATTTAAAATAACTTTTTAAAAAATTCTTTAACATACTCTTTGATCTTTATTAATTATAATTAAATCTCCAACTCTTATTTTTGAACTTGGTACAAGTTTAATACCATTCTTTGTCATTATTTGATATTTTTGAGAATTATTTTCTTGATCCCGTTTGTACCTTTTCCAATCATCATATGCTTCTTTACCCATTGTTACAATAATCACAAAACATAACGGACCAAAGTATGTGATGATATAACCTAAAAAAAAATATATTAAACTATATGATTATTATATTAATTGTACTAGATATAGTTTATCTAACTAAATTTATCTTACCAATTTTTAATGGCGGAATAAACTGAGATAGTGCCACGAGAAGAAAATATAAATTAATGAATATGTGAAACTTTAAAAAGAAAGGTAAAAATTAGTATTAAATTCAATAATCGTTAAAATTTAAAATTTATCAAATGATTAATTAATGTTTTACCTGTTGATAAAACACCAACGGAAAAAAGGTAATCAAATTATATTTTTGATTTCGAACAACATTTGGTGGATATTTATCTTTCACTTTATCTAAAATTATGAATTATTGTCATTTAATTTTATATAAAAAGATTTTCTTTCAAAATGATTAAATAATAAGCAACAAACCTACCTGTAGCCTTAAATGAGATCGTTCGTGTCTTATTTTGTGGAGTTCTCGACGGTGAAATAACAGTCGTTGATGCTGAAGATCTTACATTACGACGTCTCCTCGAAGATACTGAAGATGTTGGAGATGACTAATAACAAAAACAAACAATTACATTAATTTTCAAATACAACTTTTTTTATTTGATATTATATATACAAGAGGAAAGTATTAGTCTTCTACTGTTTACTGTGTGATTTGTATATAAGAATTCCCGTGGGATCTGTATCTGATATATGGGGAAGGTTAAAAGCCATGAACCTACTTTTCTATAATAGAGAAGTATTAAATTCAAACTTTTATATAGTTAAACTGACCTCTGCCCAATCGTCATGTTGATTTTGAATTAAAGGTGCTTCGTCTTCTAAATCTGAACTTCTTTGTTTTACCCTATTCTCTGAAAAAGGCATAATAGTTTTTAAAGCTATAGAAGGTTCTCTCACCATTATTACGGAGGTTTTATTAAATAATTAATTATATTAGTTTCATTTAACCAGTACAAAAGATAAATCGATCTATAGTATTTATCTAGCATTCGTTTTTTTGAGTTGTGTGTACTTAACAATACAAATAAGCACAGCCATTACACACAGCCAAATGTAGTTTAACAATCCCGTGACACATTAACGTGATGCGGTTAGCTTCATATCGTGAAACGCATTAAAGATTTAACTAGGTCCCCTCTTGAGTGGCTGCTACAACTACAATGAACTAGGGAATGATCAAATGGAATCAAATCCGTTTGAAACCAGTCCGGACGAATATCCAGATTTAAATTTGGATTTTAGATAAACCAAATAATATGAATCTTTTTCATTAGTAAGACAAATGCTTATTATTCACTATCTGGATTAGATGCTTTTATTAACGATCAAGCTCATGTCCGTTAAAGAAATTAGTTTAAAATTGTCTAAAAATATACTCGATACATATAAAATGAATGTGAAATAAGGAAATATATTGAGTAAAAAGACTACATGGACAGATCCAAAAGGAATGATAAAATTTTGAAATATCTCATAATCATGAAATCTAAACTACGAATTGAAAAAAAATACTTAATAATAAGGATCGTATGTTGTAAATTTGATGTTCTTGTCACAATTAACAAAATTATTAAATAATTTATCTATTCAGTCAAACTACGTCGAAAAATTTTCAAGCTACATTATTATTATGCATTCATTTTTAAGATATCTCCCACCCTATTACATCCGTTAAATTACTCATCTAGAAAACTTTTTAAATCTTTTAAATCTTTAAAAACTCCTTCTTCTTTATACTTTTCAACATTTGTAAAAAGTGGAGATTTTCCTGCCTCATTTAAGTCGGACTTAAGTTTCTCGTCAAAATTTTTATTATTAATCCGAACAACCTTTGTTACTAATTTATCTATTTTTTGAAATTCTTCAGGAAATGGAAATGTTTCATCTGTAAAATGACTTGTCATTTTATTTGTTAAAAAACCAAATAATTGTGAATATACTCCTCCGGCTGGTTTATAAGATTTCTTATGATCTTCTTCAATAAATTCTTCATTTTGATACATAAGAGCAATATTGTATTCAGCTGCGCTATTTCCTAAATTTGCAGCCTTTTGGAACAATTTAAATGCTATTTGTCTATCAATATTGGTTCCAATTCCATTATAATAACATTCTCCTAACATATTTAATCCATCCAAATAACCTCTTTCGGCCGATTCTTTAAATAATTCAAAAGCTTTAAAACCATCTTTATCAATATCTATGCCATCTTTATACTTAATACCAAGATAATATTGAGCCTTACTACTATTTAAATATGCTGCTTTTCTAAATAATTCAACTGACATATTCTTATTGACATTTGTTCCAATTCCTTTATCATAACAAATTCCCAGCTCTGTTATTCCTTCTGGATATTCACCTTGAGCTGATTCTTTAAATAATTCAAAAGCTTTCTTATAATCTATATCAACACCTTCTCCATTTTTGTACATATGAGCAAGTCTACATTGAGCTATATTATGACCTAATTCTGCTGCTTTTTGATATAATTGAATTGCCATTTGTACATTAATACTAGTTTTAATTCCTAAATGATTAAAAATTCCAAGTAAAAAGATAGAATTTTGACCTTGATTTTGATTATTTGATAACAAATTATAAATTCCTTGTAAATTAAAAGAATTATTATCACAATAATCATCAATCATACTCTTTTTCAATTCATTTCCTTCATTTAGCTTCATTTTAATAAAATAAATTAATTCATCAACTTGTTCTACTGATGGTTCATATATCCATTTTATTGCTTCATTTACTTCATTTGTAACAAAATTATTTATACCACTAGATGAATTATTAAGATCTGTGATATTTGTGATTATAGTACTATCTAAATTATTATTATCTGTTTGATCATTTTCTTCTTTCATATTATCATTTGTAAATGTAATATTTTTCAATCGATCAACTACTTGACTTATAGTTGGGCGATTGTCCGGTTCTTCATTCCAACATTCTATAAATTGAATAAAAATTTTTCATAAGTAATAATTTTAAAGTTTAAATAGTGAACATTTTAAAATATATTTACCGGTATAAAGCTTAACATAAACCACAGGAGTATCAGGAATAGGAGTTTCTCTATCTCCTTTTATAATACTCAAGACTAAACTAATATCGTAATCACCTTCAGTATAAAAAGGTGGTTGACCACTAGATATCTCCCAAAGCAATATTCCAACACTATATACATCGCTTTTTTGATTTAATTTGTATTTTCGATTGATAAATTTTTTTGGATCAATATAAGGTATAACACCAAATAATTTAGCTTGACTATTATTACTTCTCCAATCCTTTTTGATAAACCAAAATCGGATAATTTAACAGAATTTTGATGAATTAGGATGTTACCGGAGTGCTATTATAAAAGTATAAAATGAAAAAAAAAATATAACTTTGTTAATAAAATTTATGTAAAAATGTAGAATTAGATAGAAAGAAGGATATGAGATATACTGCTGTAATGTATATTAACATTACATATTTTCATCCATTATATTATATAATTTAATTACCAAATCACTATGCACAATTCCTTCATTATGCAAACATGAAACAGCACAAGCCAGTTGATAGGCGGTTTTGAATTTATCATTCCAAGTAAGATTATTAATATTTTTTTTTAAATATTGTCTGAGTGTTCCACCATCCGCATACTCCATTACTAATGAATAATGTTTCGATAAAGCATTTTGATTATTTTCTAATATAAAAAGAATTTTTTTTTTAATTAATTTTCTAATGTTATTAAAAAAACAGTAAAAAAATATATATATTAGATATTTAATAATACCCGATGTAATTCCAAAGAAACGAATAACATTATTATGAAAATCAACTTCACGTTGAAGTATTAACTAAAAATAAATTCGATTTTTTTTTTTTTTTTACATATAGGAATAAAAACAATAATAATTATAATAATAATATAATAATAAAAATGTATAAATTTAATTACTTCTTCAATAATTTCTTTAGCTGTAGCTTTGTTAAAATTATAAAAAGATTTTAAAGCTAAATATTGTTCTGAATTTTTCCAATTCGCACGATAAACTTTTCCGAAATTTCCAGAACCAATTTCTTTAAAATTACTAAAATGATTATAATCATAATATTTAATATGTTTTTTATAAATAGCTTCTTCAATCCATTCGTTTGGATTATCAATATTATCTTCGGTCATAATTTAATAATAACAAAAATATTTACTACGAAAAAGAATGATTTTTTTTTTAATGTAAAAAGAATATTTTGCATTAAATTCAATTTTTGAATTTTCATATAATTATATAATCGGTTTAGTCGTTCATGCATGAATGCATGAAAGTTATCTGAAATTGTGTATGAATCAGTTGGTACTTGTGCCGTAGCAGGTACGCAGCACCCGCCAATTTTTAACCTGGTTTTTTATTTATAATATAATTTTTCCGTATAATTAACGTTTAAAATATTTTATATTTTAAGTTCTTTTTCGAATAAGTATTATTTATTTGGGATTAATAGGGTTTTTTCCCAAAGGAAAAAAAACCATGGTATTCCCCTCCCCATGAAATAAATGGGTAATCCCCAGGAGCGTGTCACTCATTAAATATACACGTGATAAACTATTTTAAC
>QKYT01000095.1:0-44868 GCA_003550305.1 Glomus cerebriforme | reverse complement strand
GTAAATCCTATTTTATAGCTAAATTTTTATCAAAATCTTAATTTAGGCCAATTCCACAGATCGGCGGATATGGCCCACAAGTTTTAAACAATTATTGTATTTCTCAAATTGATATCAAATATAATCATACAAGTCTAGCAACTATTATAATAAATATAATAAATCTCTAGCAGGTAAACATGTTATTATATGTTATTATATTTTTAAGGGTAGAGGTTAGTTCCCGATGATATTAACTTAATAAAATAATCTGAATCTCTTGAAATTTCTTTACTGTTGTAACTTTTGTTTGAAGGCAATAGAATGACATATTGGGAGGTATTTTTAGATCTAGTTTATTAAAATTGCTGCCGTTGGTAAATAATAAAATAGATCCGAATTCATTTAGATTTGGAAGATTAATTTATCATTGCTATTTTAGCCTTATTTTTCTAATAAAATTCATTTCATTTAATCGAAACAGAAAGCCAAAACTTTTCTTTTAGGTTTTAAGTAATTTTATCTTTTGCCATTTAAAGGTTTAGATCTAGTGAGATTCTCGATTCGTCGGTAAATTATGCGAGGCGCAGCGTCGTAAAGCCGCATATTTTTTTTATAGACGGCTTTGTCCAGAATACAGATTAGCGCAGGCGTATTAACTGATTTTGTAGATTAAAGGTGCGTAAATAAATCGGTAGCGTTAAGTGAACAAAAAGATGCAATTCTTTTTTGTTAAATATTGTAACAAGGAAAATGGAAACTACCGTAAAGAAAAAATTTGAAACTCAAAAAAAGGATTATTTAAAATCTAATTGGTGATTGACCATGCAGTAAAAAAAAAGACCAAGTAGGAAATGACCGTTTGTTTTTTATTAGTTGATCACAAGATGTGGGCGTATTTATAAGTATATTTTTTTATATTGTTGGTTTTTTTCCAATAAATAATGGAATAATTTTTAATTGTGATCTCCATTTTTGGCCACGTACAATTAATTTTAAAGTTTTTCCTTATCATAAACTAAAATTTACTAAATTTGCAAAAAAAGATACTTTAATAAAGTTATTCTAGATTGCATTTAACCTGAAATTTTTTGTATGCAACAATAAACAAAGTTTCTTTAAATATTTTGTTTCTTTTTTTGGTTTTACAAAATTAGCTTTATTAAGCTGCGATTTTATGGTTGGCTAAAAATATAAAATAACGCTTTTATCTAATTAAGGTGTTTGAAACTTTAATAATTGCTCCTTTGTAAGAAAAATTATTATAAATAAATTTAAAAAATTTTTTTTTTTTTAAAAAAAAAAAAAAAAAAAAAAAAAATTTTTTTTTTTTTTTTTTTTTTTTTTTAAAAAAAAAAAAAAAATTATTTAACAATATGTATACATCGTTGAATCCAAAGAAGGATTTTTGTCAACAGATCAAAAGTATTTTTAAAACTTATAAAATTGAACAAGGTAAAATTAAATATCCTTAAATTTAAAATTTTTTTTTTTTTTTTAAAAAAAAAAATAACTTTTTTAACATATAATTCTGTATAA
The DNA here is from genome assembly GCA_003550305.1 of Glomus cerebriforme. Taxonomy (NCBI): domain Eukaryota; kingdom Fungi; phylum Glomeromycota; class Glomeromycetes; order Glomerales; family Glomeraceae; genus Glomus; species Glomus cerebriforme. The sequence goes on along the minus strand of QKYT01000095.1, from coordinate 43,350 downwards.
TGTAGGACAAATAGCAACATTTCCTTCCGTATCCAATATCAACGATAATAAACAACTTTCCACCACATCTGATGATATAGGAATTTGTCGCGAATGTAATAAAAAAAGACCATATAAAAGTTGGTGTAACCCTTGTTATTCTTCTCATTTTAGAAAATCTTTTGGTAAATGGACAAGCGGTAATAAATTATTGGATAAATTTATACGTAAATCGCAATTATCTTCAACTAACGGAATAAATTGTTTGGAATGGATACCAAGATATCATTTAACTGATGTTGAATTATTATGTGAGAATGATTCTGGTCGCGTTTATTCTGCTAATTGGGTTGATGGTTTTATTCTTAATTGGAATAAAAGTGAAAAATGTTGGAATAGATGTAATTATGATGTTAAAGTTATCTTAAAAACTTTTATAAATAATGATGATGATACTGCGGATTTCTTACATGAGGTGAATATAAGATTTATTCTTTGATTTCTCTTTTTAAATTCTTTTCTAACTCCATTTATTTTATTTTTATTTTATTTTATTTTTTTTTAGCCGAAAGCTCATTTAAATTGTTGTATCCCAAATGCACGTATCTCTTCATTCTACGGATTCACTCAAGATTTGGTAACTAACGAATATCTAATGGTATTAGAATATGCTCCAAATGGTACCTTACGTAATTTTATTCAAGAAAATCCTGGTTTATTAGATTGGAAATATAAATCTATTATTTTAGAAGGAATTGCATTAGGTTTAAGAACGATTCATAGTGCAAATTTAATTCATGGTAATCTTCACACTGGAAATATTTTGCAAGAACATTCACGTTCATATATCTGTGATTTTAAATTTTCTATGAAATATAATTCCAAAAAGAATTCTTCTTTTGCTTCCTCTTTAATACCCACCAATACTTCATTACGTAATGTGTATGGTGTAATGCCTTTTATGGCCCCTGAAGTATTAAGAGGTCAACAACCTACATTATCTTCTGATATTTATAGTTTTGGTATTATAATGTGGGAATTGTCATCATTTAAACCACCATTTCATGATAAAGCTCATGATGTTAAATTAATTATGGAATTATGTGGTGGCTGTCGTCCTGATATTATTAATGGAACTCCTAACGCTTATGTTTCTTTAATGAAACGTTGTTGGCATTCTGACCCTGCAAAAAGACCTACCGCTGAAGAATTGGTTTATCTTATCAAAGAATTATCTTCTTTTACTTGTTATAAACCAATTGATTTATCTGAAAATAATTCTTTGAAAAATAATTTAAAGAATTCTTTAAAAAATACTCATCCTTTGGCCAATTATTCTAGTAAACTTTTACCTACCCTTTTTTCCACTTATAATCAAGATGATGAAGGTATTTATTTATTTGGTTTAAAAATATTTTTTATATACATATGTTAAAACTAATATCATTACTATTTTTTTTTTATTAGATAATGATCAATGGTCCGAATATGACTCTGAACCATTGATTATACTAAATAATGATAACTTATAATTAATTTATATAATAAGCTTTAAACAATTATGCACAAATAAATTCATTTTACACAGTTATTTCATTTTATTTCCTTTTTTTTTTATACATCAATATATTATCGTAGGTAAAATATTTATATTGTATAAAATCATTAAAATCATTGATGAAATTATTAACATATTCTTTGAGAGAATATGTTTCTGATAATCATGTTTGTATTATTTTAAGACTAAAAAACTACTAATAAACCTTTTAAAATATCTAAGTCATGTGTTTTTTTTTATAAATGAGCCGCCGCTTAGGTTTATACTCTTTATAGTAAATGCTTCGTGAGCCAGATCTTGATATATGATAATCAGGTCTTTGAGTATTCCAGGGTTTGTGAGAAAAGTTAGCTTCTCACGGATTTTATTCCAAATCCGTTATCATCCTTTTAAGAAGAACCACGTCTTATCATTTAGATTCATCAACTCCCACACAGGTTTTCTGGGTTCAGGATGAGAATATCGAATGACTTCTATGATTGCATTTATTTTAAGTTTTCATAGCTTCTTCAAGTTTAGGGTTGGGAGAGATTGTGAACAGAGTTTATAAAACAATTTCGTGAGCTGATTTGTTTTAATCCATCTTTTTGGCTACATTCGAAGATGATGCATTTCATAAATTTGGCCGATGTTTATAGTCCAATGACAAGCATCATCGTCAGGCCACATTCGGTATTTTAACAGTTTCAATAACTATCACGTCACATGCAAGAGTGGTGTGCATCTCAGATCAGACCACATTTGGTGATTTGCATCCTTATATAAAGGTTCTTCGTTATTATGTGAACTTTCAACTTTCCTAATCTTAACAACAATGATTTACTTTCACTTTATCCCCATCTTAGTTATAACCTTTATACTTAGAGTGCCTGCATACGTAATAACTTTAATGAAACGTGATGTTTGTGCGAATCCAGGATGTTCTGGGTGGATTTTTAAGGATTGCTCTTTCCAGCAACTTTACACGTAAGTTCTCAAATTTATAAATTTCTTAAATGAAGAAGAAAATGATCTGAATTATTTTTTCTTTTAGGCGAATTGATGCCATTGATGCATCTGACCATCAAACACTTAGTTATACTCTTGCTAGTATTTTCGCGCCAGACATAGACGCGAACGTTGTTTCAGATGATCAAAATGATGATCTTACTCAAGCATGGTAAGTATGAAGACAATGCATATTTCTTTAGGATGAATATAAATTCTTAGTTTTTTTTTTTAATTATTTAATTATATAGGTATTCTGCGAATTCGGCAATTTTCAGAGATAAGGGCCAATGTGTCAAAGAATTCATGTTGAATTGGGTATGTGACAAATATATTACAGATACTTCGCTTAAGGATTTAAATACATTGCTTGATATACTCCCTAGTATTTTTGTGCAAATATTACCTGGTGGTTCTGTTGAGGCATGGATAGTTAAGCAGGGACTTAAAAAAGCCATGCAAACCGATGTTTCAATTTCAAATCAATTGATTTATTCAGTGGCGAAAATAGTGAAAATGAGTGATGTTGTTTTCCTTTATAATGTTGGCAACTGTTAAAAGATTCTTCTGATATTTTTATATAATCAAGTTTATATTACTTTAGCATTTACATTAGAAGTTCATTACTTTAGATTTACATTAGAAATTTTATTATTATTTTATATTTAATATCATAGCTTTTCAAAAAAAAAGTCTCATTTTTGTTTTTTTTTTTTCTTATATACTGTATATACCTTGAATACATGAGTATTCTACAATATATTAAAAAATTAAATACTTCGATTACTTATAATCTCATAATTATTATGCAGTCCCAAGACTTCATCTATATGTTTGAGTAGATCAATAAATATTGGTATACTCATGCCAATTTATTATAAATATTTACACACTTGTCTTCGCTCAGATTATATTTTTTTACGTTCATACCAGGATTGAATGCAAGAGAGCTAATTACTTAGCTTTCTTAGACATGGATCATTTACTCTCATACTTATCATTGAATTTCCATTTTTTGTATAATATTTCCGAAGTTATCTCAGGCACGTGAAGCAAAATTTATGTACGCATGAGCCACCCAAGCCACTATTCTTGAGGGAAAATCATTTAACAAGCATTTTTTTAGAAAATATCCACGTGTTGCAGTACCAAAAATTTATAAATAATAGATCGTAAAAAAATTAAAACTTAGATGAAGACATATTAGTTCAGGATGGGTCTTTTGTTTTATCTGATGGAAATAGAAAGTTTTGCCCCAGAAATTGCTTTAAAGTTGAAGTTAGGAATTTTTTTAACAAGGTCTGTTTTTAATTAAGTAGTAGGAAACTTTATGTTAGAATAAAATGTTATTTTAATATATAAATCCTTTTTTTAATTTCTAATGCATTAGTAAAAACAATAGAAAATCCTCCATATGGACTCCACACGAGTAAAACCAAAGTATATTCAGTATAGTTCGAGAATTTTAAAATTATAACCAAATTTATATTTAATTAATGATCAGGTGCAAAAACCCTTACGCGGAATGAAAGTAATTTAGATGGGAACATTTTCATGTGCACTGACTGTTAACAGATCAGGATATTTTTTGATATATTTTTTTTCATCATTTTTCATAAATTCAATCGATTTACATTTTGCTTATCGTTCATTTATGGATTCAATTTGGATTCCTAGATGTGATAAACTTATAGAATTAGAAAAATCATTTAATATAGATTCTATCGAAAATCCTTCTTCTTCTCCAAATAGATCTAATGATTTTTATAATATTACTTTAGATGATTCTTGTGTTCGTAATTCTATTTTATTTGGAGAGTCATTTTTGGATTTTTGGATATGGATTAACTATGAGGTGTTATAGTTCCATATTCGCCTCAAAGTTGGTTTCGTCGGATTTTATTCCCAGTGCAGGCGAGGCAGTGTTATCTTTTTTCCTTTTATATAACTTATATATAATTTTGTATTATTGTTATTCTCTTAATAAAATTGATACGCAATCCAATTGAGCTTTAAAAAAATAAATAAATTCAATCGATTTAATTTGGATCAAAGTACGTTAGAGTGTGTTATTACTCTTTTTAAATTATCATTCAAATGTAAATTGCTAAAGGTTTAATAAATTATTTTTTATTTAGCTTACGAGTGGAATGTATCATTTGTGTGATTACTGATTGAAAGCTGTTTGTTTTTTTCATTAGAATTTTTTTTTTTTAAATTAGATTATGATTATTAATAAAAAAAAACAAATTGATGTATAATTTGTAATATTAAAAAAATTTTACATTTTTTTCATTTTTCATTCCTAATTTAAAATAAATAATACTTTTTATGTAATAATAAATTATGATATTAAATTGAAATGTTTAATTTCTAACAACTACAATACAATCTTAATAACTACTGCTATGTATGATACTAAATATAAAAACTAAAATACAAAAAAAAACTCACTAATGTCAATTTTTTGTTTATGATTAACTTAATTTTTTTTCATCATACCACCAAAAAAATTACTTAAAAAAAAGTCCGTCAAAATAATAATAAAATTAGGGTTGTAATTTTTTTTTTTAAAAAAAAAATTGAATAAAATAAAAATAAAATGTCTTTCTCATCTTTCTCGAGTAATTATAATATCCTATTATTAATATCTTTTTTTTTTTATTTTGCCTTACCCATATATTGAGCATACATTTGTAATGCTTTGATAATATCCATTGTAAATATATCTCCGATTGCAAATTTACCAACATGAGTGAGATATAATGTTGATATTGAATTCTATATGTTTTCAATAATATTATTTAGTATCGATATAAAAATCAAATAAAGTAAGGCCTATTAATAAATTTACCTCAATTCTTGTAATTAAACTTTCCATGATTCTTAATAACTCTTCTTCGGTAGCGTTATCTTTAACATATGATAAACCTGATAAATAATCCAACCTTGAATTTCGTGTATTTCGAACAATTGCATTGCCTGATGACAAGCGCTCGAGGCGAAGACACAAATATCCAAGTGCTCTTATACTTGCCGGATTTACTATTTGTGTAGTAGGAGGATCATATAGTTTCTAAAACATTTTTACAATATATTAATATAAATTTATAAGTATTTAAATTATTCTAAAAAAAAACAAATAAATTAATTACCGAAATGCGATCTTTTGCTTGATCATCTTCCATTCGACCTTTGAGTGCCCCGGGATAAACCTTTATACAAAGAATAAATTCAATAAAAATTATTAAAATATATCATATACCCAACATAAAAAACTTACCAAAGACAATACTTCAGGGTTTTCTAATCCTTTCAATTTTCTTTCTCCAATTTTTCTCACAACAAAACCCATTTTCCTTAAATGAATAAGATTTTTATCTAAAACACCATTATTAACAGATTGTGCTGATATCCCTTGCATATCTTCATCAGTACTGTTTTTTCTGAAAACCGAATCATTGTCTCCTCCATCCATCATACCATCCAATAGCCTAATTTCAGCTTCAACATCTGAACTTACACAAATTTGTCCACCGTCAGCATTATTACATATTCTTGCTGCCCTATTAACCATTGGGCCAAAATAATCCATTCTTTTTGTCACTATGTCAGGTTCACATACTGGTGACCCCCAATGTATTCCCATTCTAACCGATAATCCTTTGTAAATTAAATCATTATCAGCCCCACCATAAACTATTTTACCATCTTCAGAATCAATAATTTCTGATGGCCAATCGGCTTTCAACAGTTCAAGTTGTACAGTAAAGCACCATAATAAAGCTGATGATACAGTCGGGAATGAGACCATGAAAGCATCTCCTTCCGTTTTAACTTCATAACCACCTATATTACGTAATTGTCTACGCATTATAGAGTTATGTTGTTTAATAGCATGTCTCATAGCAACTGGTATAGTTTCCCAAAGAAAAGTGGAATTCTTTATATCAGTAAAAACTAAAGCAAGTTGACCTACTGGTGGTGAAATCTCTTTTTGTAATCTTGCCATTGTAGAATCACTTGGATTTTCCTCTTTCCGGCCACGTTTTGTTTTATTACCAAAGAAAAATGTAGCACCTGCTTCCTCTCCGGCCATACCTTGCAATAAACCTTTACCTTCAAGGCCTCCTAAACGTTGACGTAATCGGCGATCAAACAAATCGCCAACCCCAATAATCATCACCATTATATTTTCTTCTGCACCGTAAGATATCGCAAAATCACGCAATTTTTGTGCAGCGAGCATCAAATCATCTCTTTCAGTTCTTGTGACATCCACTGCTGTTTGGTAACTCATATGATCCCATAAACCACGAGTCGCCAATATAATGAATTCATCCTGTTCTGAAAGGTGAATTTTTTCTATAGATGGATTAGCGTTAATGACAGGTGTCAAATGAAAATGTCCAAATGATCGGGAAACATTAACTTCATCATTCACCAAACCATCATGTGATATGAATCCTCCAGCTTCTCTAACCCTTTCTATCTCACTAGGAGAGATTTTACTATGATTACTCGCAATTTCATGAGCATTACCATTATTACGGCCTATAACAGCTCTAGTGTCACCTACATTAGCAACATAGAGTATTGTACCAGATATATACACAACTAAACCAGAAGCACCTGACTTGTTATCATCGATTCCTAATGCAAGAGAATTAATAGAATTAACACTTTCGGGTTCCCACGCGTAGTCGAATTCAGTATTACTTGAATTAAACACTTTAAGACCAAGTTCCTTATTTAAACTTAAGAAGGATCGACGTAATGCTGATTCTACTGTATCATAATCTCTTAACTTATCAAGTTCGGTTTTGAAATGAAATTGAAACCAGTCATGAAGATATTTAGTAACTCTTCCACCTCTATTTGTACCAGCACGACCTTCAAATAATCCAAGTAAGCATTCATCCTCACGACCACGAAATTTGGGAATTACGGCTTCCCATGTGGACAAATTATCCGATGTACCTAAAGTATCAGCCATCCCATAAGATATAGAATTGACTTCAGAACTAGAGGTTCTGACACGACGATTATCTGTCTCGTCAGGAACTGTCAAATCCAAAAGAGTAATGTCCATAAGACCAAGCACACGAAGTCGTGTTAAAGCACCAAAATCAGCAAGATTACGACTTCGAATAGGAGGATTTAGTTCGTTAAAAAGCGCGTGTTTTATCTTTAACCGTTTATTTCCTGATAAGTTTAGATATTTGAGTTCAATATTCCAATTCCTATAAAAGATGTTTAGATTTAGATTATAATATAGAATTAATTGAGTTGTTTTAAATGAAATTGATCATACCAATTCCAATCATATTGCCAATTTGCAATATTATATTTTAATGCATTACTTCCAACATCTAACACGACCAACTTCCTTATTTTACTCAGTTCAGCAGGCAAAGTCTGCAATTTATTTCCATTAACATGCATAACTCTCAAGTTGGATAATTTATCAATTTCATCAGGAAGTGATTGTATTTCATTTCCAGAAAGATATAATTCTGTTAGGTGAGGAAATATAATCTCTTCATTAGGAAGAAATACAATACTACTAGTAGGAAGATCATCCAAAAAATTAAATGAAAGATTAAGTATTCTAAGTTCACTAAATTTAGTAATAGCGGAAAAAATCTCAGTAGTTAAACGATTATCACCAAGATATAGTGCACGAAGAGAATAACTAAGACATGGGTTAGAACGAACTGAATTTGCAGATTGATTGGTATCCGTAAATGAAATAGGTGGCATAGGAAATTGTTCAAGAAGATTTGAACTCGCATTTAACGCTACTAAACTTGTGCAAAACCAAATTTCCGGGGGAAGTGAGCTAAGATTATTATTATGAATGTCCAATCCTCTTAGAGCTGTTAGAGAACCAATTTCATTAGGAAGTGCTGAAAGAGTATTATTTGTACACGAAAAATGTACTAATTTCTTCAACAAACCAATTGACTTTGGAATTTTTGTTAATTGATTACTAGAGAGGTCTAACTTTTCTAAAGATAAAAGTTGTTCAAACAACCCTTCAGGTAATTCTATTAATTTAGAATAAGCAAGTGAAAGATTAGATATTGAAGATCCAGTTCCCGTGAATGAGAACTGGGTGAGCTTATTTTTTGGTAAATTAAGTTTTTGTAATGAGCTAGACGATAAATTAACTATGCTAATATTATTTGATTCTGCTAAAAGAACTTCAAGACTTGGCATTAGGGATAAAACATCAATATTGGAAATTTGATTTCGACGAATATCCAATTTTCGTAAATTAATTAACTCTTCGAAACTTGCGGGTAATATACCCGTTATTTGATTCCCAATCAAAAATAATCTTTTTAAATTCACAAGTTTACCAATTTCCATTGGTATCGATGATATATTGTTAAAACTAATATCTAATTCTGAAAGAGAGATGATATTGCAGATCACTGGAGGAAATTCTGTAAATAAATTGTTGGCAACATTTAAAATGCTAAGGTATTGAAATTTCATAAATGATTCGGGTAAACTTGTTAATAAATTGTTATCAGCTTGCAAGTTTGTTAACTCTGCAACGTTTTCCAATTGCGCATGATCAAGATCTCGTAAACGATTGGAGCTAAGATTAAGGGTTGAAAGCATTTGAGATTGTTTAACAGATTGTGGAACACGTTCTAGTTCATTTTGAGAAAGATGTAATTCCTTGAGCTGATGGCAAGATTGTATAAAATCAGTAGGAAGATCAAGCATAAGATTTCGAGAAACATTGAGTGAACGAATAAAATATGCTTGACGATATAGAAAGATTGGAATTGTTTGTAAATTTCTAGCCTGAAGATCAACATGCTGTATAGAAGATAAAGCGCCTTGTTCTTCCTAATAAATAATAAATATGATATGATTAAACTCGTTAAAATTTATTCATCTGAAATAATAACGAACCTCAAATCTAGGAACTGTTGTCTCTCGAAAAGTAAATCGAACTAAATAACTATTATCCTCTCGGCCAAGATCGTCTAATTTATCATTTTCCGCATAACCCGCTTGTTCGAGCAATTGCTTTTGTAATTTTAATGGTCGTTCTTTTGACGATAACACGCGTTCTAAAATAAAATAACAACAGTAATAATAACACTTGTTTTAAATAATTCTTTACGATGATACCAATATCTAATCAAAATTTTTAGTTACCTAAATTATGTCTCTTTACATATAAATTATATTTTGATATATCAGGAATAAAAAATTTTTTTCCTAGCATATGACATAATTCAGCCGTTGTCGTGTTCAAGTAACAATTTACAGTACCAAAAGTTGCATCAGGTCGAAATATTCGAATACAATACTACATAATATTATCAAAACTTAACATTAGTTTAGAAAAACAAGCTATAAAAAAATAAAGATAGATATATATATATATAGAAAAATATCGGGTATTATATTAAATTCAAAATAAAAATTAGTAAATAATTGTCTTCGTCGTATGGCCTTTCAATAGTGAAATATTAAAATTCTACTATATTTTAAATCGTTATATTATAATCTACCTAATTATTTTTTTATAACTCTTCCAAATAAATGGTAAATAAATAAATAAATGTATATTGATATGAAATGACATATACCAATTTTTTTCCGCTTTCCACTTTTTCATTATTTGCATCATCCATAATAACATTTTCTAGGTAGAGTTGTTGTGGCTTACGAACTGCCCATGACTCTGGTGGTGACCACATTTCAGTATTACCCGTTGGTGGTAATGTCCAATCATTTGAAGATTCCTGTATCATTTCGTCACATGATATATGTACTGTACTAGAAACACCTGAGAGTCGATGTTCACGGTTATCATTTCTTATGATGCCATCCATATCATCTATGTTCACTAAAGAATATGGAAGATGTTAATTCTTCTGATATGAAATCTTACTTAAATAACCACATGAAGATTTTAAGGTTGTTTGAAATAAAAATGAATTAAGTTTAAAAGAACGATATCGATACAATTAATTTCACTTGGTGTGGTCTCCTGCAGAAAAATTAAAATAAAGATAAGGAAATTAAAATATAGAGTAATTAATTTTTTTTTTTTTTTTGGCCAAGTGACCGGATATCACCACTTGATCTGAATTATCTTACTTTATTCTAATAACAAAATTTGTCAGGAAAAATTTGGTTCAAGGAAAATACCAGTGCTTAGATCTAACCTTATCATTAGCCCATTTTTTTTTTTAAAAAAAAAAAAATAAATAAAATATCAAAAAAGAAAATTAGACATTACCTTCCTTCTCCCTGAATGTCCCTTCTTAAGTCTCCATGGGATATGGTCACTTTTTTCATTCTTCCCTGTCGATGAAGTTGATCTACTATAAACCGGAGTTGTTGGAGTAAAATCATCTCTTTCAAAAGGAGTTACAACTAAATTCGGATGAGTATATGTTTCTGCATCAGAATTTTTACGTTGTATGCCTTTATTATAATGTAAAAATCAAATTATATATGCGCGTGTAAAATTAAAATATGAATAAAATAAATAAATCAATATATATGTATGCGCAATTAAAATTTAAAACTAAGCATTTAATAATAATTAGATCAAATTAACAACTAACCTTCGGAAGTTTCTTTGTCTTTAGGATTTTTTCTACTAAACCATCTTGGAAATATAGTTTTCTTTTCCTTTTCTTTTCCTGTTTGATTAGTCGAAGTATTACTAATAAAAGAATATACACTACTAGAGTCCAAAGCGGAATCACTATCGGAACTTTTTGTTCTTCGATGAGCAATTCTATAAGAACTAGTATCGGAATTACTTGACAAAGTAGTAGAAGACCCTTTGCGATTATCAGCTGGAATAACTGTTTGGTAAGCAAATGGTGCAATTTCTTCTGGAGGAAAGTAACCATATCGAGCATTCATATTAGAATCAAAAGATTTTCTTCTTGGTTCGTCCTCGTCGGGTAATAATAAACCAGATTTTACGTTTCCAGCAGAAAGTTTTCGAACAAGGCCACTCCTTTTTGATGATCTAGCTGCTAAATTATTCATTGATTGTAAACTAGGATCATAACTTGGAGAAGAAGGACGAGAATGAGACCCAAAAATTGAGGATAAAAATGAGTCTTTTTCTTCACGGGATTTTTTTCGTCTATTTTGACCACCACCTGTAGGAGATTGTTCTGGTGGAGTAGGAACACGAAATGGAGAAGGTGGGGAGATGTCCAATTCTGAAGATCGCCGTGGGGTCATAGATATCAAAAAAATGATATGAACGAGAGCATTTGATGGTTTAATGAAATATATAAAATTTTAACAATTCGTTAATATATTATAAACAAATTGTGAAACAATGTGTACAATATTAAGTATAGTTGGCGAATCAAACATACTTTATAAAGAGCACATGATCTCAAAATTTAACTATTTGAATTTCGATTTTTTTTTTGCAATAAAACGCACAGGCCATTAATCTTCATGATGACGCAAATTGACACAAATTGATTGGTCAAGGAGAATTCGTAGAAAATAAATTTTGAAATTGATACTTAAAAAAGCCTAATTTATAATTTGGATAATTTGTGGGAATAATTCATCTACCTAAATCAAATTTTATTTTTAAAACATTTAACCTAACATTATTTTGTCCTTTGTCATATTACTAAATCAATAAAAATAATTATCGTGAAGATCATGTGTCACAGTGTGGGGAATGCACGAACATGATGCAGTTACACCTGATCCTGTTCCATAATTTTCTAACTAAATTCCGAAATTTATTATTTTATTTTTAAACTGCTTAAAATTTGAGAACTTTCACTTTCAATGAGAACACATCGGCATTGATTTGTTTGGTCAATTCCGTTATATCACATAATTCAAGAAGTTTCACCATGAGTGTTATATATAAAATTTATGATTCTTGTTCGAGATGCATACTTGCATAGTTAAAAACATCTAGTGTATTAGATTTTACGGACTGTACAACCTATACATGTAAAAAATCTTCGATCATGTATACATTAATAACAAACAAAGAAAATTTTTATACAACGATAAAATTTATTACACAACATCACAAAGAAAAGAGATAAAGACTAATGTCTATTTTTAAGACCATTGATGCACGTTACTAAGAGTCCCTCTCCGGCACGTGATGTTTCGACAATTATCAACATCCAATATTGAGTCAAAATAAAGCCTTGATTTGGATAAAAATATAAAAATTATTTCTAATGAATCATTCTTTAACATTTTTATTATTTGGAGCTTATAGTTTACTTTGTAATTGTTTGTTTTGTTTGATTGGACACCGTTAATTGAAAATTCTAAAAAAAAATTATAAACGCGATATAAGGTTAAGCTTGATCAGCATGTGTAACCTCAGTTGAATTACACTAAAATTGTCGAAAGGTATCATTTACTATAAAATTGATCAAAATGATACTGCACTTGGAGAAGGAAAACTCGAAGAACCTGAGGCCTACAACAATACAGCTAAATCAACCTTCAGTTTAAATAACTAAAGTAACAGGAACATTTAAAGGAATACTGTACTTCATAGAATAGGAAAACATTAAGGACCGAAAAATACGAAATGACAAATTTGGTGTTCTTTTAAAACCAATCAAAAAGAAGGTTAAGAGAATGATAAAACTTACCATCGTCAATTTATCAAAGCTAGAATCAAACATATTACCATCTTCAATTAATCAAATACCAACAGTATCTATTTTAACCAGGAATCATTACAAATGCTGTTGTTGACGCACTAGTAAAAGATTCAAGAGGTCTTTATGTAGGTGGTTAGGAAAGGGAAGTCACATAGGTTATATTATCTTGTTTCAGAAATCCGTCTTTGTGAAGATCTCGTGATGCTAACTCATTTGAATACCTACTTAACGAGTTTATGTACCTTCAATAATGATTAATGAATATGGACTAAATTTATACATTTAGCCTATTGGTTGTATCACAGAATCGAGGTAATTAAAGCTATTTAGAGATTTATTTATGATAAAATCATAGTAGTAAAATAACTTATCCCTTTAAATTGTTTATTATTTAGGAAAGAAAGTTTTCGATCATGTTTTCAGGAGTTAAGTAATTTTGGTATAAAGAATAGTTTATGCTAGATCTGGGTCTTTTTGTCTTTGTCCGGTATAATGCCTTATGCAAACATAAAGTTATCCTTCACACTTGTAAAAAAATCGGGCAAAAAGGTTGATGACTGTATAGTTATGACATGTTGTGACCTTTGAGGTTGGATAAATGCATAAAATGGAAATTCCAGATGTATCAGTGTAAAGAACTAGAGATGCGGGAAATTGATATTGCAAGTGATCATCATAAGTCAGATAAAGGAAAGAAAAAAATCAAGATGAGTGTATTAGTTACATAATTTACGCCCTGAATGTGATTAGGATTTCACCATTGGTAAAACGGTTTTAAACCAAAAAATAATATTGAATATATTTATGAGAATTGCGTTAAAATTATTAGTGGTTGTACAAGTGATATCAAGGGAAGAATTACAGAAAAGTACATCCAACAATGTTGGATATTAAAAGATTTTTCATTTACGATGCATGTAATCAATTAAAAATTTTGATATCTAATAAATAATACCTATACAATAATAACGAAACATATTACTAAACCAACTTAAGGCCAATTTCTATTTCAGAAAAATGTTCTAAGATAATAAACATACTATGAGCGATGTGAAAAATGTGATGACTGTATAGGTCCATATTATAAATGGTCATCAAGTAAAAAAGTGAATTTTATGTTAAATTAAAATTTTTATTTATTAAATTCAATAAAGCAGGTTACTTAGTAAACAGGTTTTCAACTATTTTCTATTTGTTTTTGCTTTGATTTTACTTTAGCTATTGTCGTTGGAATTTCTTTGATCGGATTGATCAAATCCAGGTATACTTAATCAAAACCAAATAAACACGCACTCCACAAAATTTGCCCATTTTATTTTCAAAGATTCAGCTCTTTGACTATAAATTATGCCAAGTAACTTCACCGACAATTATTTGAAATGCAATCGATGATATTCCCGGATTTAAATAAGAAAATCCAAACTATGATATATCACACACATTGTGTGTAATGCGTACACTGAATTTAAAAAAGAAACCATTTCGGGGAAAGACATCTAAAGTGTTCGAAACCGCTTAGCTTTTCGTAATGAAACGGGGTAAGAAACATCGAAAATTTGAAAGGGGAAAAGTAAGGAGATTCAAGGATAAATAGATCCTTTGGTCTATATTAAATTCTCAGACATGTTTTACCAAAGAACCTTATAACTTTGTAAAATTGTATTACATATTAAATAAATACACCTCAAAAGTCCAGCAAATAATAGAAATTTGGAAGAGCCTCCGTTATATTTATTATCTGTTATGTGGTTATAATTTTTAGATATTAGAATCTTATTTGAATATTATTTCGATTATATAACCGATGATAAAATAGTAAATAAAACTTACTGGTTAAAAAGTACGCAATAATAAATATTGCTAGACCTAAAGGTCCTTACCGAAAGGAAGTCTTTACCCCAAGGCTAGTGGATAACTGAAAAATCAATTGCGGATTCACACATTTTATTTTCAAATTTTCAGCTCTTTGACTATAAACCAGTTTTTTTATGCCTGGTAACTTTACCGATAGTTATTGAAATGCAATTACCAGATTCAATTAAGAATCCAAACTATGATAGGGTGATGTATTTGTGCGTACACTGAATTAAAACGAGAATGACATTCAAAGTAATAGAAACGTTTAAAACGTTAAAGTTTTGTAATAGAAACGGGGTAAGAAATATCGAAAATTTGAAAGAGGGGAGGTAAAGAGATTCTAGAATATATAGGATCCTTCGGTCTACATAAATTTCTCAGACATGCTTTTACAAGAGAACCTTATAACTTTGTCAAAGTATATTTTCATATCAAAAAAAAAATATGGCCGGTTCCGCCTCAAAGTCCAGCATCTAGCATCTAGTCTCCAAATAATAAGAAATTTGGAAGAATCTTCGTTATGTTATCTGTTATCTGGTTATAATTTTAGATATTAGAATCTTATTTAAATATTATTTCGATTGTATAACCGATGATAAAATAGTAAATAAAACTTACTGGTTAAAAAGTACGCAATAATAAATATTGCCAGACCTAAAGGTCCTAATTGAAAGAAAAGTCTTTACCCCAAGGCTAGTGGATAACTGAAAAATCGTTATTTATGCCAAATTTCCGAAATCGGATAAAATTGTGGATATCACTGGATTTGTCCTACGGATCGATGCATTGTTTTTATCAATCAAAATTATCACTTTTTTTTTTTGAGCTTCGAACGAAAAAAAGTTTTTTGTAAGGCAACGCAAATTTATAAACTCATTTTTTTTGTAGGGTGAATATAAAGCATGGTACCTATCATTATATTTATGTTTATAACTACTTTAGGTAATTAATTTATTAATTTTATTTATTTAAAGGTAAATTACGTGCTTTTTGAAACCGCTTTTGGATATGCGTTGTTTGAACGGTTGCAAAGTGAAGAAATAGGAGCCAAGCTTGAACAAGTTCAAAAATCTGTTGATGATTTGGTAAAATTTGGAAAAATAGTGAAGCTTAGAGCCGTCTATCCTTTCAAAAATGCTGTTCATGCTTTAGAAAATGCTAATGATATATCTGAAGGTTGGAACTCTTTAAATCATTTTTCTCTTATAAAAAATATATTAATCTTTTTTTTTAGGTATCGTAAATGATTGTCTCAGAGAATTTTTGACGTCGAACCTTCCAAGTCCTAATAAGAAAGTAGTTTTGGGTGTCGTAGATAAAAGTTTAGCTGGTTCGATCAAATCTGAATTAAAATATGAATGTGAAACTAGCGAACTCGTTCTTGATCTTATTCGTGGCATTCGGTTGCATTCAGATAAATTGTTGGGTCAGCTGAAAGACAAAGATCTTGAGAAAGCTCAACTTGGGTTAGGGCATAGTTATTCTAGAGCTAAAGTTAAGTTCAATGTTAATAGAATTGACAATATGATTATCCAAGCTATATCTTTGTTAGATCAACTGGATAAGGATGTGAATACGTTTGCTATGCGCGTCAGGTAATAATTAAATTATTTTAAATTATTATATTTATTAAGATATTTATTAAATAAAAATTAATATTTTTTTAGGGAATGGTATTCATGGCATTTTCCAGAACTTGTTAAAATTGTTAATGATAATTATCAATATGCCAAACTTGTCAAATTCATTAAAAACAAGAGCGAACTGACTCAAGAAAAAATAGACGGTCTTATTGAAATAACTGGTGATGAATCGAAGGCGATACAAATTATTGACGCAGCTAAAGCATCAATGGGCACTGATATATCCGAATTGGATATGATTAATATAGCGCATTTTACGGATCGAGTAATTGATTTGGCTAATTATCGAAAAAAAATGCATGAATATTTATTGTCCAAAATGCATAACATTGCGCCTAATTTATCGGCCTTAATTGGTGAAATTGTTGGTGCTAGATTAATTTCACATGCTGGAAGTTTAACGAATCTTTCAAAATATCCCGCTTCGACGGTACAAATTCTTGGTGCTGAAAAAGCTTTATTTAGGTATAAATAATTACATTGTACATAAATAATCAAGATTTTTATTATATTTAAATATTAATTCTTGATATTATAACAGGGCCTTAAAGACAAAAGGAAACACGCCAAAATACGGTCTTTTATATCATTCCTCTTTTATCGGTCGTGCTGGAGCTAAAAATAAAGGCAGAATATCACGATTTTTGGCAAACAAATGCACAATAGCTTCCCGGATTGATTGTTTTACTGGTAATTGTAATTGTAATATACTTATATTTGTTTATTTTTTATTTAAATTAAATCATAACATTTCATATGATTTCTAATTATTTCAAAAGATAAACCAACATCAAAATTTGGGGAAGCCTTGAAAGGTCAGGTTGAAGAACGATTGAATTTTTACGAACATGGTTCAGCTGTTTCAAAGAATTTAGAAGTAATTAATAAAGTAATTAAAGAGCTTGAAGAAGAATCAGTGACGATGGATGTTGATGAAGAATCAGCAGCAATGAATATTGATGAAGAATCCAATAAAAAAGGGAAAATTGCCTTGAGAAAACGTAAAGCGTCACCGGAACCGCAAGAAATATCACCTAAGAAACACAAGTTAAATGAGAACGAAGATGAGAATGTTGATGTTGAAAAGTCAACTAAAAAGAAAAAAAATAAAAAGAAGAAAAAGAGTAATGTTGAAAAAATTCTGAAAACAGCAGATGAATCTGAGAAGAAGAGTGATGATACACTCAAAGAAACTCCAAAATCCGAGAAAAAAGATAAATTTGTCCTGGTAATACCTGATATTGAGGAAGAAAAGAAGAAAGATAAGAAAGAAACAACTATTATTCAAGATACACCAAAATCTGATAAGAAAAAAGATAAGAAAGGGGAAGAGACACCAAAATCCGACAAGAAAAAGAAAGATAAGGAAGAAATGACGACTACTAATATAACGCCAAAATCTGATAAGAAAAAAGATAAGAAAGGAGAAGAGACGCTTACTCAAGATACACCAAAATCTGACAAGAAAAAGAAAGATAAGGGAGAAATGACGACTACTAACGAAACACCAAAATCCGATAAGAAAAAGGATAAGAAAAATAAAGAAACGCCTAAATCTGATAAGAAAAAGGAAAGTTTAAAAGAAACACCCAAATCAGACAAAAAGAAAAAGAAGAGTAAATGAAATCATAAGTCTTTTGTTGGTTCATATATTTATTAGGTAAAATCATTAACAAAGTAGCATAAACCTTTAATTTTATGTGATTTTATAGTTATACCTGCCCTGCTTTACCTAAATTAATTGATTAAAAAATATCTTATTATATAATACATCACGTGAAAATTCTAGTGCAAAAATATCCGTTACGCAAATGTAGTACAGTAAATATATAGTAATGTTGTACAAACAACAAACAATTTAAAGTAATAAATATTTTCCTCAACCCTAATTCTCTTAACCTTAATCCATTTTACCCTAAATATTAATTTATTTAATGATTTTCATCAAAACATAAACAGAAAACGAGTTTGTTTAACGGTTTTTGATTTGTAGAATTTAAAATTCATCGGCTAAAAATTTTGAGGTATCTGAATGTAAGCAAACGCATTATAGAACCACTAATAGTTAATCATTTCACGTGACTCATTGGATTGTTTAAATGCACTATAAAACAGGTTTCATTTAATTCTCATTTAATGTTGAAAGTAACTGATATACTACTTCTAAAAGGAAAACCCCATTAAGAAAAAAAATCATTTTGCATAAATTAACTTATAAATTAGTTAGTTCATTAATTGCACAATTGAAACTGTTTACGCGCGCTTATTCTGCATTTATACTACTTTGATCATTGTTCTCTCTCAGCCTCATACATTATCTTTTTTATAAATATTCCCACACTTTATTCTCGACTTTGAAACATTTGATACGTTTATATTTCATTTCGAAACTTTTTACAAAAAAAAAAATAAAATCCCCAAAGTATAAAATAAGATATTAATGGCTGTTGTATGTAGAATATTAAATAGTAGTATATCTGCTGGTTCTTCTATAAAATATTTAATTACAAATGGAACATGGGATTCTTTATCGTATAGTATGTTTTTATTTTCATTTCTTTCAATACGATTCATTATTGTTCTTTCAAATAAATTATCTTTTTATAACTCGAGCTTTTTGTATAATGTTGATGATTTTTCATTAGAACCTGTATTTGCAAATCCTAGTTGTAAGGTATAATAAGTCTTCATCTTATTGAAATGATTTTATTAAAAATTATAATTTTTTTTCATTTTAAAGAATATGTTTTGACATTTTGTGTGTTAGGTTCATATTCCAGGTTGGACTACTCGGGTCGAAATGTTCGGATTAGGTCAATATATTTCATATCAAATAGTGTGTAGGGTAAGTAGTTAGCTTTTTATATAAAAAAATTTATTTGACTGATAATCAGAATCAGTTGTTACCGGTAATGATTATCGGATTTTTTTTTTTTTTTAGTATTGGACAGGGGATGGATGTGTAAATAAAGTTATTATTCATAAAAGATACACAGATTTTTATAAATTACATCAAAAACTTGTAAAAAAATATGGTTGTAATGTTATACCTCCATTTCCTCCAAAACAATCTGAAGGTACGTACGTTATTAATATATATATATATAAAAAAACTCTATCTAATTTTTTTTTTTTAATAATTTTTCTTTCTTTTTTTGTTTGATAAATTATTAGGAAGATTTGAAGAAGAATTTATTGAATTAAGAAGAGTTCGATTAGAAATTTATCTTGCATGTTTAGCAAAATTTTATTATGAAGATCTAATTACATTTTTAGATGGGAGTAAAAAAGTACGTTATTTCTTTTTTCTTTTAATTCTCTTTTTATTTCTTTATTTTAAAAAAGTATATATATGTATATTTTATATAGGGAACAAAAATTCAAACAGATGGAGATCGTCATTTAATTCAAGATAGATATACGGCGGCGTTTAGAAGATACAATAATGAAAAATTATTAAAAAGTTGTTTAACGAGTAGTTCTAGACGTTATAAAAGATTTCAAGTACATTTTTCAACTGATGTTATAAATAATGAAAAGGCTTCAAAAAATCCAAATAGTTTACAATTTATGACAACAAATTCTGATATTATTGCTTATTACATGTAAAACGATTAGTGGTTAGGGGAAAGATAGATAGATATCTGTGGTTTTTATAAATTTGATGCGATAGATGATGAAAAATAATTAGAACTTAGAAATATCTCGAGGGGGAGAAGGATACGATAATTTGATCAATACACATCAATTATGATGCTGATTAACAATTCAGCCAATTCGTGTATATATTATATTTATATAAAAAAGCGTTCATATCGGCGGGTTTGTTTCCTTGCCTGAAATGTGATTTGGTACAATTTTATTTCTGGCCGGAATTAACATAATTCTGGCCAAATCTAATAGCGAAACAAAAAACATTTCGCATTAATACTGTCATATCCACCCAAGTGACCCAACTAAAACTTCAATTATACACTACCTACTACACTTTATATTCTTTCTATTCCTTCTGTTATTCATCTGATTTCTATTTTGTAAAATGCTAAGTTGATTACTTGATTTATAAATTTTGCCTTTAAAAAGTTACGTTTTTATTAGTTTTTCATGTCCCTCTTAAAACATTAGCTAATATTCCCTGTATTTGTCTCTTATTCACGATATGTTTTACCTTTTCTAATGCAGAAATTTTCTTAAAACGTAGGAAGCCATCACTAAAGAAATTAAAGAAAAGGAATGTTATATGCTATATATATGCTTATAAAATAAAAAAAAAAAAATCTGAATTAAAACCACACCTTATGCCTATTTATAAGAAATAACGTACACCAAAAACCAAATAATAGTAACGTTCCTAAAACAAACCCCGTCCTTTAAATCAACACTTCAAAGTCCAAATTTCCAGAAGGCCGAAGTCCAAATCTAGGAAGAAGTCACTAAAGTAATTAAAGAAAACGGAACGTTAGTAATGTTCCTAAAACAAAAAAAAATGATAAAAAAAATAGAACCTGCAAAGTTCAGATCTTCAAGAAGCCGAAGTCCAGGTCAAAAAAAAAAATATCAATTTACGAAATCACAGTTTTACGTCAAATCTTTACGCTTTTATGATTTTATAAACAAACTGATCTACCACATCAAAATTTTTGTGATAATCGATGAGGTGCAATTTTGTGACACCACTTTTTTTCTATATAAGATCATGACAAAAATTTTTTTTTTTTAATCATTTTTTCGTTAAAAAACAATATAAAATATGACTATAACAAGATTACCAACATCAATTGTATCATCAATAATGAATAAATATGTGATAAATAATACTACAAAATTTATTCAAAGAAAAAAAATCAAATGTTTTTTATGTAATAAACAAAAAACCTTTTTTTTTTTGACTTGAATAATGAAAATTATTATCTTAATAGGAATAAAAGATATTTTACATCGTCATCTTTTATATCAACGACGACGACGACGACGACGACGACAACAACTTTGATACCATCAACAATGACAACAATTACACCGTTAACATCAATTACACCATCGATAATTATAAAAAAAAATTCTGTTGATAAAAAAAAAATTGAATTAGCTTTTAAAACATTTAAACAATTGATTGAGTCAAAAAGAGATGAGTTAAGTAATTTAGAAAAGTTTTCTGAGTTTACAAATATTTTAATAAACGAATTGATAGGTTCAGGTATTGATAATGAAATGAAATCTATTTTATGGATTTATGATCAAGTCGGTGATGATAATAATTTATTAACATTTGAAACAAAACATTTAATAATTTTAGAATTATTAAAATATGAACAAAAGAAAAAAGCAATAATCATAATGCAAAAATTATTAAATGATGATAATTATATACCAGAATCTTTAATAATTCATAAATTATTTGAACAATTTAATGATCATGATTTTAATAATAATTTAGTCTTAATTAGAAATCTTTTTAATACAATTATAAAAAAAGATATTCATCAATTAGAATATCTTAAATTATATACAAAGATGATTGAAATGGAATGTTCAACTCTTAATGTAGATGAAGCTATAATATATTTTAAAGAAATGAAAGAAAAGATGGGAATTAAACCTGATGATGTTTGTTATCTTTTTTTAATTGATGGATTTGCTAGAATGGATATGATGATTGAAGCAGAAGAATATTTTAATTTGATGATTCAAGAAAAAATTTTACCATCTATTGAAATTTTTACATCTTTAATTAATCATTATTTGAGATTATTAGATATTGGAAAATGTGAACAATTATTTCAAATAATGAAACATTATAATATTAAACCAAATATTACAACTTATAATGTAATTATACATAATTCAGTTATTAAGTTAGATATGGAAACTGCTATCAAATTCTTTAATGAAATAATTGAATCAGGAATTAAACCGGATATTGTAACATTTTCAACTTTATTAAAAGGATATCTTAATTCAGGAGATATTGTTAAAGCTTTACAAATTAATAAAATTGCTCAAGATTTTGGAATAGAACAAAATAGAAATTATGCTATGCTTTTAATTAAGGTTCATATTAGAAACAAAGATTTAGAAAATGCTGAAAAAGTTTTTTCGTCAATAACTACATTTAACGTTTTTGATATTAAAAGTTTAACACTTTATTTAAAAATGTTATTACAACAAACAAGAGATAAAAATTCAGCTTATGATTTATATAAGGATTGTTTAAACAATTTTGATAATTATAAATTTAGGTTTCCTCCTGATACTTATCTTTTTACTACATTTATTTCTTTTTTTTCTCAAAAATATCATGATATGTCTTTGGCTATTGAATTATTTGAAGAAATGGAACGACGTGAAATTAAACCTTCAGTTGTTACTTATAGTATATTAATTGATGGTTTCGCTTTAAATGGTCAAGTAGATAAAGCTGTAGAATATTTTGAAAAATTGAAAAAAGATTCTATTGAACCTAATATTTATACTTATACAAGTTTAATTAAAGCTTGGGTTCAAGTATATAATATTGATAAAGCTAAAGAAGTTTATAATGAGATGATTAGTAAAAACATTCAACCTGTTAGTGCCACTTTAAGAGCTATACAAAAACTTACATCATCTTCTGATATAGAACAAAAAGCTTTAATTACACAACCTCCTAAATCACAAAAAGAAGCACATTATTGGGGTACTAAATTATGGATTTCAAAAGATATTGAAACTGTTGATAGATTATTTCAGAGTTTCGTATTATCTATATTAAATTCTATCCCTTTTCAAAATTCTGATGATGAACCAAATGTTAAAACTTTTCGTTATTTTATTAATTGTTATTTATTTAAATATAGAGATTTAACTAGAGCTTTAAAAGTTTTTCAAGAGATGTTAAAATTTAATGTTAAACCAGATTACGTTTTATATTCTTGTGTTATCAAAGGTTGTTGTATGTTAGGTCATGTTCAAAAATCTGTTCAATTTTTAGAAATGATGGAATCTCAAAATATTATACCAGATGATTATATATATCTTAATCTAATAAAAGGTTGGAAAAAATCGAAAAGAAAAAAATTTAGAAATAAATATAATAAAATTAAATTTAACAGAATTTAAATTTAAATTTAAATATTTATTAATAAAATTTTATGTAATTTATAATAAATTTACAACAAATAATACAAAACTAAATTTCCAAAACTCAAATAATAATACTAAATTATACATTTTATAATCGTACGAACCTGTATTTACAAAAAACGTTTATGTTAAAAAAAATATAAATATATATTTAATAAAACAAAGCTGAGTAATATTAAAAAACATACGTAGCATCTATTTGAATTAATTGAGGTAAAATAGTTTTGATTTTAAATCTATACGTTGCTTGGTTTTCTGTTTGCATTGGGTTTCCTTCTAGATAAACTGTATTTAATTTTTTAAGATGTCCCATTTCTACTGATAATTCTTCAAAATCCAACAGTTGATTATTATTGGCCTAAAAAAAAATATTAAATTAAAGTCTAATAAATATTCGTTCCTAATAGACTGAAAATAAACTCTTACCCAAAATTCTTCTAATTCTGTCAGATGAGAAATATTCTCTATTTTTGTTATAAGATTATTGCTGATATCGATAACTCTTAATTTTAACTAAAAGATATAAAGTAATGTTAACTAAATTTAATAAAATTTTTCGTTAAAAAAAAAACTAATTATGCAATATAAAGCACGAACGTTGTTTTCAAATCCTTCAAGTTTTTTGATACCATTATGACTCATATAAATTTCTTCCAAATTAATTAAACAATCTAGTCCTTTGATTTTGGTCAATCGGTTACTTTGTATACTAAGAATTTTAAGATTCCTTAAGTTTTCCAAATTCTACAAAAGATAATCTTATTGATTTTGAACCTTATGAAATGATAAAATAAATTACAAAAAAAAAAGACTCATACCTGAAATTCAGCAATTTTATTCTTTCCGAGCCACAATTGTTCCAAATTCACAAGTTTATCTAAATTTTCAATTACCTATTAAAAAAAATTAATTCTAAAAATTTAACGTTAACATTATAAAAATAAATCACTATTTAAAATAAAATTAACATACATACTCTAATTTTGTTTGCGCCAAATTCCAAATTAGTTATATTTATCAGAGTATCCAAATTTTGAATCTTTGATATTCGGTTTTGGACAAAATAAAGATCGTTTAATTTAGTTAAATGTCCTATATTTTCAACAGTTCGAATTTTATTAAAAGACAAGTCCAATGATCTATTTATTAATCATCGGGAGTCATAATGAAAATTAGATATTAAATAGAATATGCAAAAAAATCATATGTTAAATTAAATGCTAACTCTAATTCGGTTAAATTATCTAAGTCTTCAATATATGATATTCGATTATCATAAAGATCAAGTTCTTTAAGATTCTTTAAATTTCCAAGACCTTCAATTTTAGTAATAAGATTTTGTCGAAAACATATACTCTTTAAAAGTAGAAAATAAAATTAAATTTATATCATTTAAATTAATAAAATTATTTTAACAACGAAAATTACCCGTAATTTTGGAAACCTTTCAAGTCTCAGACTTGGAATATCAGTCAAACGTAAATTTAACAATTCTATTTCCTAAAATTAATGAGGAATTAATATGAATCCATGGTGAAAAAAAATCGAATATGATAAATTAAAAAAATTATAACTCAATATTACTTCAGTATCTTCTTCATAATCTCCGAGAATATCAACTTCATTAATAAATATTTATCGTTAATAACTTGATAACTGAATGGAAGAATACAAAAATTTTATAATTTATCACCTTCTTCCTCATTATCCTCCTTGGTTTCGCTAACATGGTCACTCTCTACTTCACTATGATCAGAAATAAGAGCTTCGGGTTGGATATTTTCTGACATTTTTTATTTTATTTTTTTCTTTAATTCGAGATAAAAAAAAATAAATAAATAAAAAAAAAAGGACCATTGCGTCGATCTGACATTTCATAATATGTTGATCATTTGACCGGCAAAAGTTTCGTGTTTTTTGAAATTAGCCCATAAGTGCACAATAACGTCATATTTTCACTATTTAGTAAAAATGCACATCTGATAAGAACGTGGATTCACTCTAAATATTCTTAACATGATGAAGAATTGCTTTATTGATAAGGTAATAAATTAATAATACTAGAAGATTAATGCCAATAGTATTTAAATATAAAATCAAAAATTCCTAGTAATGGAATAAATAAATCGCCCATATTAGGTCAGAATATTGGTGGTAAAGAATTGTTCTCAGGAAAATAGATCTCTTTATGAGAGTAAAAAGAAACTGAAATCAGAACAATCATTTACTAAAAAATTATATTAAATTCATATGATTATACAAATTGTATATAAGCATACCCCTATATAGTTACACCATTTGTTGGCCCCCAGGGGTTGGAGGATGTCTAGTATTATTATACATTTAATTATAAGTATTGAATATAATTTATTAGAAAATTTTTTTACTTAATCTAAATAAAAATATTTTTACAAAAGTGTAAGATTAATAGAATTAGAAGTTTTACATTATTTATTTATCTTTTTTTAACAAATATCATAAGTAGTATTAGAAATGCAATATTTTTTATATTTGAAAAGTAACAACTTTTACTTATAAAAACGAATGTATTACCTATAGCTATTGACAAATAAATAAATTAGTTATAAAAGATATAAAAGATTATTATAATAAATTATTCAAATTAATAGATGCAAAATAATAAAAATTATTGTATATTGTAGATCATAGTACTCTTCTATAACTTGAATTTTTATTATATATAAATAATAATATGTATTTAAAAATTTGTATTATAATAAGAAAAATAAATAGATCTTTTTTAAGAAAGAAATATTATATGTAAAAAGGTACTATAATTCATATATATGATGATAATAATACTTCTTAAA
The DNA here is from genome assembly GCA_003550305.1 of Glomus cerebriforme. NCBI lineage: Eukaryota > Fungi > Glomeromycota > Glomeromycetes > Glomerales > Glomeraceae > Glomus > Glomus cerebriforme. The sequence continues at coordinate 16,709 of QKYT01000095.1, read as the reverse complement.
TATTTGTTAAAAATTAATACTAAAAATATTATTAATTACTTTTTGATTATTTAAAATCCAATAAAATTTATATTATATAATCAAAAAAGTTTAATTAAAGAAAGTAAAATTTCTTAATATTTAAATTATTTATATAATATAATTTTTGGAAGTATATTAAATCCAAATTTTCTAATATACAGTGACTTACAAAAGTAATTGACCAAAATTTTTTAAATAATCACGTATTTGCTGATCAAAACAAACATATTTAATTTAAGGAAAAAAGGAATTGGCGACCCGTCGCCATAGCAACCCTGTCACGTGACTTCATATACAAATAATTTGTCACCTCCGTGTCACATCCCTAGTTTTCCATTTTTACTATTTATTCTAGGGACTTAAAATTTTTTCGGCATGAAAAAGGCTATTTGTCACATGTTATTCGTCACACAACTAATTTTAGCAAATTTTATAACGCCGGCCGGAATTTCCTTATTTGGAATCAATGTAACGTTACACGCCCCAAAAAAGGCAATTTTATTTCTCTCAAAAATCGAAGTTTTGCGTTACACGAAATTCCAAAAAAGGATAATTTTTTGCCGATCACTTAATTTTGGCCGGAATTATAGGGGTCGCCATGGCGACGGGTCGCCACATAGTAACGCCCTTAATTTAATATCAACATAAATATAAATATAAAGTAGATCTTTAAAATAGTATAAATTACCTTTTACTTGTGTAATAAAAATTAATTCTACATCATCATTTATATAGGAATCATAATCAGTTACTTTTGTCACTTTTATGAAAAAAAAATTAAATTAGAAAAAAATTATTTTTTTTTTAATAATAATAATAAGTATACTAATAAAAAATACTTATATATTTACCTAATTTCAAAATTATAACTTTTTTTCCACTTATATTTAAAGGTCAAACTTATATAGAATGAAAATTACAAGCAGTTATGATGATTGAAAAAGAATTTGCCTTAAGGGAGATTGTAATTAAATTGGTTATCAAAGTCATATAACAATTCTAAATCTTAAAAAGAAATATGAGAAAACTAGTAAAGTTGAAAATAATAAACAATGTTCAGGTTGACTATGCAAGCTAAATGAGCGTAATGAACATATTATTATAAGACATTTGATGACGAATAAGTGTTCTAATGCCATTCAATTAAAAAAAACTTACAAATTTATGATAAAATTGATGTCTGCTCTAACACTATATGTAAAGTATTGAAAAGAAATGATTTAACAGCTAGAGTAAAATGCAAAAAGCCATTTTTATTTAAAAAATATCATGAAAGTCACCTTAAATTCATTAAGAGATTTAAAGATTGGATAATAAATGATTAGAGTAAGGTAGTTTAGTCTGACAAATCTAAATTCTAAATATTCAGTTCAGACAGATGCCAATATTGTTGGAAGAGGTAAGGAGAACTGTTTAGAGACGCTTATGTTAAATCCATAATGAAGTTTGGAAGGGTAGAGTTTTTGTATGAGGTTGCTTTACCTCTTGTAATGTAGGTTTCTTATATAAAATTAATAGAAGGCTTGATGCTGAACTTTATCGCAAAATATTAAGTGAAAACTTTATGGAGATTCTGCAGTACTATGAGTTAAGTATTTTAGACATTATCTTTCAACAGAATAACAATCTGAAACATACTGTTATACTAATTAAAAAGTAGTTTAAGGACAATTATATTGAAGTTTTAGTTTTATTATGGCCAGTATAGTTGCCAGATTTGAATCTAATTGAATATTTCTAAAATGATATTGACTGTTGATTTAGGACATTAAATGTTACTATTAGAGAAAAAGATGTATTATGAAAGCATATTTCTCAAATTTGGAATGAAACGTATTAGAAACATGTACTAAATTAATAGAGTTAATACCTTAAAGGATATAGGATGTTATAATTGCAAAGGGTGATTATATATATTGGTAAAAATATTTTTATTAAATTTTTTAGTATTTTTTTTTAAATTTTTTTTTTAAAAAAATTAAATTTTATTATATAATTAAATATGATAAAAATAACTAAATACGATTTTAATAAACATTGTATAATTAAAATAAAACTAGTTTATTACATATTATTAAAATTGATATATTATAATAATCTTTATAAAAAATAAATATTGTATTATTGCAGTTTGCAAAAATCTGTAATTGTAAAAATAATCATGTGTTAAAAATAATCATAATTATTTTGATTATTTTGTGTTACTGACTTTTTAAGTTATTTATATGTTTAATATTACGCGTATAAATTAAGTTAGCTGATGATCCAAAAAGTCAGTAATCAAAATAATCAAAATAATCATGATTATTTTTAACACATGATTATTTTTACAATTATAGATTTTTGCAAACCACAATAATATAATAGAAATTTTAAAGTTTACACAGGGTATCTGAACATGAGTCATATGATTTTTTACTATATGATAATTTATCATCCTCATGTCACACCTTCTGTTTTCATTTTTTCTATTTATTTTAGGGACAAATTTTTTTAAAATGTGAAATCCTATTCATCACATCTTATTCATCACGTCCCTAATTTTGGCCAAATTTCATAATGTCAGCTGGAGTATCCTTTTTTGGAATATTGTCCTATGTTATACAATCCAAAAATGCAATTTTATTTCTCTCAAAAATCGAAATTTGGGTTACATTAATTTTCCAAAAAGGCAATTCCATTACTGATCATTTAATTCCAGCTGGAATTATGATTCTGTGTTCAGACACCCTGTGTATAAATAGAAATCGCCTAATATAATATCACATAATTGATAAACATGTGATTTTGCATTTGATAATCTTTGGTCAGTTACTTTTGAAAACTACTGTAAAAATTAAAAATAAAATATTATTTAAAAAATTTGATAATTAATAAAGAAAAAAGTAATTTATCATCATGGCATCACCATTTACCTCAGTATCACCAGAAAAAATTTTATCTCACGTGATTTTAGTTAGCATTATATATTCTCAGCTTGCATTAAGAAATTTAAGTATGTGACAAATAAGATGTGACAAATAGAATTTTCCATACCGAAAAAAATCCAAGTCCCTGGAATACATAATAAAAATGGAAAACAGGGAGGGTGTAATACTAGTGACAAAGTTTTTAAAGGTCACGTGGGAATAAAATAATTTTCTAGTAATACTGGCTAGGGGTTAGATAAATAAATGAGTGCTAATTTAAGATTACATAGGCTGATCAATAAATCACCAAAACTGTTATACATAAAATTAATTACACAAATGAATTTTCAGTGTGAAAATTTTACTTTTTTTTAATTTTTTTAACGCGTATATCTGAAAAATAGCTGATCTAAAAAGTTAAGATTATATATGCTAACTCTATATAGGCAAAATTTTTTTATACAAATTGAACCACTGGTTCCTTTGTTCTTAGTTTTATATGTTTTTTATTACTTGGTAATAAAAGTGAAATAATTTCTTCTTTTCTTTTGAGATTTCAATAAGTATATACTAAATATTTTTATGTAAAACGTTTTAAAATGGTTTTTTTTCTTTCACTATGTATTATTTTTAAGTGTTTAATAAAATTTTATATGTTTTTGAGGTATTTTAAATAGATGATCCAAAATTTTAAAAAATGTAGACAGAATATTTTGAAAAAAAATAATTTTTTCGTGTAGTTTTACATTTCGTCATTATCATTTCACTATTTTTTTTTCATAGATTATATTGATTATTGGCAGATCTGTCACTTTAAATATATGGTAGTATTCAATTTTAATAGTAACACATAGTAATTTACATATAGTGACAGTTCTGGCGATTATTAATCAGGTAAATTAGCCTGTGTAATCTTTGAGTTGGCACTCTGTTTATTTATCTAATCTCTAGATACTGGGAAAGATTGGTATCACAACCCTGTCACGTGATCTATTATATCACGTGACTTACAGTATACTATATAATAATTTGTCACCCTTCGTGTCATATCATAGTTTTCCATTTTTACTATTTATTCTAGGAACTTAAAATTTTTTCGGTATGATAAATACTATTTGTCACATATTATTCATCACATGCTTAATTTTGTCTAAATTTTATAATGATAGCCAAAATATCCTTATTTGAATCTTAGATAACATTGCACAATCAAAAAAAAAAGCAATTTTATTTCTCTTGAAAATTGAAATTTTGGGTTATGCAAGATTTCTAAAAAGGCAATTTTATTACAGATCATTTAATTCCGGCCGGAATTATGAATCACGTGACATTGGTGATACATCACCATGGCGATAAATTACAAAATCCATTAAATTTCCAAAAGTAATAATTATATGATTTAAGTAAAATTAGATAAAAGTAATAAAAATAATAAAAATAATAATAAAAATGAAAATTTTATTATTAATAATAAATATATAATATAATTGCTGATGATTCTTTATTATAATTATAAATTCTGAGTACTTTACTTTGGAAACAAAAAAATACTTTTATATCAACAACAAGCATAAAAATAAGGATGAAGAATTTCAAAATTTGAACAATTTGAAAGTATTTTAAATGTCACTGAAGATACTTCTAATATTGGCTTTAGTATTTTGTTGAGAGGACAACTAGAATTAATAAAAAACATGATACAAATTTCCAGGGATATCATTGTAAAGAAAAGTTCAGAAATCTTGTTCAGATCCCATTCCATAATATCAATAAAATTGCATGATAACTATTGGAAAGCTTATTGGTAGCAGTAAAATTTATTTATTAATTAAAAATATATATAAAATATATAAATAACAAATTGCATAGTAGGTATTTTTTTAATTTATTGCAAGAAGAAATAATACTAGATTGTAAGAAGATAGTGCTAATTTAGTTAGAATATTTACAATGAAATTATAGTACATCATATTGCTTATTGCATTTAATTTGATTCAATATTCTTTTCAGAATGATGATGCACCCTCCAAGTTTTCATAGTGATAATAGTTTTCTTTAACGGATCTTTATAACATTTCAAATTGTTAGGAAATGAAAATTGCGTTAATTCTTCTAATGCTTCTTCTTCGGATTGAAACTTTCCTATGTAGAATTCGTTATTGCTAATCTATTTAAATTCCATATAGGAGTTCAAACTCTTTGAGGTTTATGTCCATTTTGTCTAGAATCTTTGTTAAAAGTTCGATATATATTTTCAAATCTGGTATCTTATCTTGATGCCAAACGCATGGGATATTCCATTCCATGCAATCTGACCATCTACAATCTGACCATTTACATCCTTCTTCAATCCCAATTTATAAATTGCTTCTTCAATTAATCTGCCCACCCAGTTCCTGTAACATAGGATTTCTTTGCTTTTCTTGCTTTCCTGTAAATTCTTTATCTCCTCATGTAAAATTTTGTTGTCTTTGTGTAAATTCTTTATATCCTCATGTAAAATTTTGATGTCTTTGTGTACCTAAATTCTTTATATCCTCACATAAAATTTTGCTGTCTGTGTGAAAATTTTGTAACAAATTTACGTAGGTTCATTTAAAGAAAAAATATTTTGGGTTACTTCATTTTGATTTCTCATGAGCTGTATCAACTCTTTTGAGTTATCCACAAGTCTTTCAAGGTTTCTAAGATTTATATTGTCTGTATACCACCAAAAGCTATTAAGAATGCCTTCTTGTTCCTGAATTTTCCTTCTAACGTTTCTCTAAGTGATGTAAATTGTCATTCTGCACTTTCAAATTTATTTTTGACACTATAAAGGTCGACCATTTTTAAAAGGTTAATATGTTTGAAGTGAAAAAAAAAAGCTTAGTAAAAAAGAGAGGTATATATACATACATCGTAACTGATATAAACTTTTTGTGTAATACAAAAATCAATGCAAAAGATGATTCATACGATTTTACCTCCGACGAGGGTATTAAGACCGAGTCCTGTCGCACAAACAAAGCCACTTAGTCAATCGTTGAATCACAAGGTTCAATCACGTGACTGCAGCTTTTTTTTCGCGTTATGGGTATAATTATATAGCAAATTACTACGACTACAACGCACGAGTACATGATGGTCACGTACTCAATAGACTTATGTAGTCACAGTTCTACAACGTGACTACGACTACGCATATAATAATTCATAATAACGTAGTAAACGTACTTTTTCCAATGTACATTCTTTTTAGGTGACTTGAAACTAACTTCAATAAGATGCTTTCTAATGAATTTGGAATTTAAGTGCGTGAGACTTTCTTTTTCTTATTGATTTTTTTTTTAAAAAACTTTATTAGACTGAATTTGTACTTTCTTTTATTAATTACATTTAACTATAGATTTTAAAAAATTTATTTAGTTTTTTTATAGTTCGTTTATTACTTTATATTACAAATCACAATTTAGCACATAATCAGAATTTGGCGCAGTCCCATTTGGCTATAGCGTAAATCATCAATTTTAGAAAATACTTTTAATTATATTTCGCTTATCTGTTATGACTTATGATAAATTGATATTAAAAACTCTATTATCTGCTATAGTTTAGCTAGTTTTTATTATCATATCAGGAGTTAATAATTCTTGGAGGGAATATGATCATTAACTAATATTTTTAGGAGGTTTACCCCACCGGTCCATATGCAATAAATTATTATTTGCCTTAGGATATGATTACTAAATGTATTACTTTTTCACTATTCTCTAATTTAAAAAAGAGCATGAACGTGCAAATTTTAATTACGCCAAAATTTCTGTTATTATATCTTTTATAATGTATATGCAATTTGATTTAAAATTTAATATTTGACATGACTGAATTTGATTTTTATTGATTTGATTTCAAAAACTTGTTATTTGATTAGTCTTTGATTTGAAATTTTGATTTACCGATAATGATTCAAAATTAAGAAACTTCATCAGATAGTAAGATATTCAGGAAATTTTGACATTTTACTTGTTTATAAGATTAAAGACATTAATAAACTGATGGGACAATTTCATAATTTCAAAATTTTTAAAAATCGAGATTATGCAGCCTGTCAGCAGCCAGGATTATAATCAACAAGATTTTTAATAATTGATTTTGAGAATAGTAGGATTATTAGGAAATTAAAATCTATTACTGATGAAGACATACAGTACATTAGACAGTGTTAATAGATTTCAAAGATTTTTATATGCACTCATGATTATAAATTTATATAGTGATGTTAAAACTTTGCATAGATGATGGGACTTGGACTCATCTAAATTATCAGGAAATAGCAAATTTCATAATTTATCCAATTCCAGAAGTTTAATAATTTTTGTACAACTCAAAAAAATGGGTTTTCCATAAAAAATAATAAAATTCCGAGATTTAATGAGAGTTAAAAAGAATCAACAAGACAATACGTCACGATGCTTATCAATGAAATTTTAACCTTTTGATTCATTCATTTTGTGCGTACAATAAGGACGAACCACATTTTCAAATATCGTTACTTGTACGAATGTTGTACTTTATCAATAATAACCAGGAAACATGATCAAATTTAATTCTCGTAGAAAATGGAACGCATTTTACCATAATAATAACTATTATTTCATCATGATTGGTACGTTTAGCTTTGGTAATCATGGGATTTTCCATTCGTTCTATTTAAAATTAGTGTAAATTTTTTTAATGTTTTTTTTTTGTGAAAGATTAAAATTAAGATTTGAAATTGCAAGATAAAATATATGTGTGCATATATGAATAATCAAAATAAGTATAATAATTTTAAAAAATCAATAATAATAATAATAATAATAATAAATCAAATCTTATGGAATTTAGATTGACATAGAACGAATAATTTCTTTCTAGATAATAACTTTAAACAAACTGTAAATGTGTTCATGGTTGAACCATTAACCTATCGTTATATTTTATGAGTGAAACAATGTTAAGTGTTTCAAATGCGAAGCACGAAAACATACATATGGTCGATAAATACGGACATCAATCGTACATGTTTACCTTACCGTGTAAAGAGTACAAGTTGCGGATTAAATTTTTACAATATTTGTAATACATGTGAAATACTTGTTGCTGCGGGAGCAAATCCATGCGTTAGACACAGCATTCATCCTCATATAATTAACAATTCGAGGAAGAAATACAAGAAAACCACTAAATAATAATAATAACAATAATAAAACATAGATTCTGATTTTTTTTCGAAATTCCTTTCTATAAAAAAAATTTAGATTTAAATATTTTTATAATTTTAAATTACAAATCATGCAAGAACCCATATGATAAGGGTCTTAACAATCTTAAAATATTTCGTACATACAAATTTTCTCTTAATGTCTATTTATAGATACAATGTTTGATCGACACCACAATGTTCGAATGTGATACATATTCTAGTTATCCTTAAATGGCGTAAAATATTCCATATTGTTAAACTTTTTAACTACCAAACGAAACTATATTTTGAAAGAGAATTTCCCCCCGCTTTAAACTTTCTTGTTTAAATGTATTAAAAAGAAATATCGGACATAAATGATATTTACGAAAGTGATGAACTTTAATGTAACTTTGAAGATGCATTTAATAAAATCTAAAACTTGTGTAACTGTTTATTATGTAATGTTTGCTAGTATTTTTATATTCAATGAGTTGAAAATGTAGCTAAAATTATCTTTAATATTTAAACTTGATATTTGTTTATTAAAAAAAATTCAAGTGTTACAATCTTCAACAATTTATAAAGTGTAAATCTTAAGTAAAATGGATTATTATTGGTCTAAATTTACGTTATGATCCATACAGGTAATAAAAACATGCAAATCCAGTTAACTTATTTAATTTAAAGTAATTAACAAAAAAAAAAGACGTAATTTATTTTTTTTTTCCCTGCAATTGATATATTGTTCATGCTTGTTACTTATGATAAACTTTAATAAGTTTTGTGTAACTTTCGAATCTTTTATTATTATAAAATAAAAATATTTTCTTTTCTTCTTTGTCAATTTAGTCCGTTTTAATTTTCTTTTTATTTAATCTTTTATTGACGTCTGGCTGGCTCCGTATCCTTTGTTATTTTTGAAAAAAAAGTATATACAAATATATATTTATTTATTTATTTCCTTAACCTGATCTTTGTTTTTTTTTTTTGTCTTTTATAGCAGAAAGATTTTTCCAGGGAGTTTTGACAAATAAACGTCAATAACAGCTCCAACTGCTGTTAAGAAAAGAATTGCATTCCTTTCAGTTTCCCTGGGTACATTATTATTATAATTATTATTATTTTTACGATTCATTACGCAGTACATTCTTAATAAATTATTATGTTTTATTCTTTTATAATTATAGTTTATCTGAAATGACACCATCAATAAACGAGATATATAAAGAAACTGTTCATATGTCTAATACAAGATCAACTTCATTACCAGCAAATATACCTAACGTAAGGTTATCTTCATTACCAAATATACCAAACATAAGATCAACTTCTTTACCAACAAAGTTGGCTTCATTACCAACAAATTTATCTAATGAAATGTCATCTTCATTACCATCTTTCACTTCTGATGAAAGAAGAAAAATTGATGACAATGAAAAAAATTCTCGTAGATATGGTACATATGATCTTAATTGGAATAATTTAGAAAATTCGGATATTCATATTGATCTTGAAGATTCCGTACAGGATGTAAATACTACAATTCCTGATTCAATGATAATACAACCTTCTTCTTCCTTTCCATCAATAATATCACCACAAATATCACCGATAGCTGAAATAAATAATGAAGATGATTATATTAATGATGAAAATCAATTTTCACCATTTGGAGGAATTACTGTAACAACCGTTAAAGTAGTTCAAATTGATGATCGTCATACAGAAAAACGCGTTTCTAAAATTCCTTTGTCCAAAAATAAAATTCTTGGAACAAAAGAAATAAATAATACTTATAATTTAATAAAAAGACAATTAACTATAAAAACGTCAAATAACAATAATTCGGGACAAACGATAAAAGAAAGAAGGAAAACTCGAATATATAATAATGTTAAGCATGATGATTTTAATAATATTAAATTATTTAATAATAATGACCGAAAATTTAATGGTGTAATAAGAAGAACTTCTTCAAAACGTCGTTCCGGAGTTACACATTATAGAAAATCATATAAAAGGCGACAAGTTCAACCACAAGAAATAATGGTACCTGCTCCTACATCAAATCCTTTTTTTACAAACGATCCGACAGATATGGAAGGAGATGATTTTGTACAAAGTCCAATAATGAAAGGATTTCCTTGGATACCTGTTACTAATGGTCCACCAAAATTACTTCATGCTTCACTTATACCTTTAAATCAAATTATTACTAAAAAAGCTGAAACAACTTCTTCTATTCCTGTTCCACGTTCTAATAAGATAAAACGAAAACAGATAGAATCAGTTTCCGCTCCTATACCTAAAAGACCATCACAAATATTTAGAGAAAATTTATTAGAACAAAGTGTCGCCATGTCACTTAATGAAACGATAATGGGAAGAAATGTTTTTGCTTCTCAACCTATACAACCTATACAACCCGCACCTGCACCACGATCTAAAACACGTAAATCAAAACGAACTCTTGTGGAATCAATTTCGGCTCCTGAACCTAAAAGACCATCACAAATATTTAGAGAAAATTTATTAGAACAAAGTGTCGCTATGTCATTAAATGAAACAGCAATGGGAAGAAATGTTTTTGCTTCTCAAACTACGCAACCTACGCATGAACCAGAACAAGAACGTGTAGAATCAATTTTAGCTCCTAAACCTAAAAGACCATCACAATTATTTAGAGAAAATTTATTAGAACAAAGTGTCGCCATGTCACTTGATAACACAATAATGGGAAGAAATGTTTTTGCTACACATAGACAATCTCTTGATATTAACACATCGAAAATACCAAGACGTAGGTTTTCAAGGAGGGGAAGTAATGCTAAATTTAGAAAAGAAAAAGCCGAGAAAAATAAAAAAAAGAAAAATACAAAAGATGATGCTGACATTATCAATCAAGAGCAGCAGTTAAAACGAACAGCAGTAAATCCAATGGTAATTTCAAAAATATTAGGAGCTGATGAATTAAAGACAAAGGTTGAAGAGGAACTCCGTAAAAAAGCAGTTCTACATCCCCCTCAGCCACCTCCAAGGAGATTTACACAATTGGCAGCTGAATTACGGAGAGAAGTAAATGTACAAAAAAGATCAAAAAGTGCAAGACCTGATAAACGTTCAGCTAAAACTGAACCATCATATAGAGAAAGTATTGAACCATTCCCCACTCATTTATCTCATGAATCAATTCATCCTCCTTTTACTGCTTATATCATTCCATCAGCATAAAAAAAGAACAATTGGACAATTAACAATATTTTTGTAAATTCATGTTTTCGTATTGTTTATATTATTTAATTATTTAATTAATGTGCGTATATGGTAGTTTTTTTTTTTGTTAATTTATTTATATTTTCTCATTTATTTTTATTTCATAATTTTATTTTATATTTTTAATAATATTTTTCTTTTCTACTTTCCTATCCTATTTCTTTTTCCTTTTCTTTTTTCAGCTAATTTTTTTTGTTATTTTTTGGGTATATATTTCTTTTTTTTTTGGCTGAAATTCTGTAGGATTTCTATCATCTGACGTAAACCGACTAACCACAAAAACAAAACGAAAAAAAAAAACATTTTTTTTTTTTAAAAAAATATATATATATATAAAAAAAAGTAAAGTGTAGCGGCTAATATGCTTTGATCCTGTTAATTGTTAATTATCGCACTATGATTTCCTGATTGGTTATGCTAACATATAGAAATGGGTTATTAATAAGTTATCCCTTGCTATTTATACAATTATATGCGAATATACTTATACTCACTGCCCAGTTAGGTATAAGTGTAGTCGCAAAATTGTATAAATGGTGTCGATCAGGGGATAAGTTTGTTATCGCATTCTTATGAAAGAACCTCCATTTAACATTTTTTGGGAGAACGAAGGATCTTAGGATCATGAGAATTGAAAATGTATCTTGTCTTCATCAGAAATTCGCAATTGTTAAACAGTATTCTTTGCGGCAGATTCCGAAAAATGATGTAAACTTAGGATCTTTGAAGGCAATCATGTTATTACTTTTTGCTATTAACCAATTGCTGACGGTTCAAAATTTACCCTCGATTAACCGAAGTCACTAACCGAAGTTTATTAAAAAAAAAATTTGATTTATGGTTAAGATTTGTACGATCTCATGACTATAAATCGATAAATTGAGGGATTTTAATAAACGGACTTCGGCTTTAACGTGGCTTCGGTCTATCGAGAGGAGTTGTAACATAAACTTCATTGAGCAATCTATATTTCATTTTACCGGAATTGATGCGCTCTGATTCATTCTATAGTTTACTAAATAAATATAAACTCGGAAATTTATTAAACATTGACCGATATAGCCCCATTCTAATAAAAAAAGATTATAAAGATTTTCAATCACATGATATTATTCTTCTCACTCAACATATGGGATGTTCATTACATAATAAATTTAAAGGGAAAAAACCAATGTAAAAATTATCTAAAAGATCCAATAATAAATATTTATTATTTAAAAATACAATTTACAATTATAATTATGATTATATTATGACTATTATAATGCTTTATCTTTTTGTTTAGTTGGGACAGGCAAACTTTTGTTAAAAATTGTATGAACAAACGCGCCTGTATATATATATTTTTTGAAAAAAAAAAAAAAATTTTAAATTAATAGAAAATTTCTCTAATATAAGAATAAAATAATTAACGTACCCATATGATAAATTCCAGTACATAAAGCAAAACAGGCGAAGTAAAAACCAACACGTTGTTGTGATTCCAATTTAGATAAAAGTGGATAGGGCCAAGTACCAAATTTAATAAAATAAAATTGTATCCAAACAGCATAAGAGAAAGCAAATAAAAGTAAATAAAATATATGTGAATGAGATTTTCTAAATTCCTTTGTGAAAAATAAAAAATCTGTCCACAAACAAATCGCCGGAATTAAATGAAATCCTAAATCAATTAATATTGGTAATCTATAACATCGGAAAAAAAGGAAAGTAATAGATTAGAAAAAATAAATATATTTGTGGAATGATATCAATGATATCGTTATAAATAATACCTTGGTTTATCAAATAATAACTTTTCATCATAAATTAGGATTCCCCAATATAAAATAGAAATCAATCCTTCCAATGGTACAGCAATAACCATAAACCAATTCTTCAAGAAAGATATTACTAAATAAATAAATATATGCATATTATTTTTAGTTATTTTAAAATAAAAAAAAAACCAGTTATGATATGTATTTACTTTTAACAGAAGAGAATAAATCATATAATAGCGCAAAAATAAAAGCGATCAAGGAAAATAGTAATCCAACTATTGTCAAATACTAAACAATAAGCAGTTGTTAATGTTTTGAAAAAAAATTCCCTAAGATATATATAACATACATACCGTGAATTGAAAAAAAAAAACTTTCACCTTTGCTCAAGGAATGTAAGATAGAAAAAGAATAGCTAAAAGAGGCGATTCCAAGTGCATGAAGTACTAATTGGTAAATTTTACTCATGTTTCTTTTTTTTTAAAATAAAAAAGTAGAAAGTTAAAGAGAAAAAGAAAGGGAAAAAAAATCTAAAGTATTATATGAAAAAAACCCACCAAATATAGATAACATAAACATATCAGATATCACGGGTTATCAGATCTTTGACAAATATATATAAAAAAGAATGTAAGGAGGTTGTATAATCTTTTTTTTTTTTATTTGTTAATGATCACAATGTATTTTTCCGACCAATTGCGGAATCCCTTCATTCCCTTGAATGAATGTTCTTCACATGTTATTTAATTTATCCGAGTTGATCACTAAGTTTCAATTCATTTATTATTATTACATACAATAAATTTATATTTTCTGTGCATAAAATCTGGTGGATCTCATACAAGATTTATGTAAATTAATTTCAGAATCAGTTATTTCAGAACACAATTTTTTATATTCTTTATCATTTATATCCATTACGGGCTGTATCAAAGGTTTAATAGATCTGTAGAACGCAATGATATTGTCTTTAGCCTAATGTAAATTTTCGAGAAAAAAAAGTATGCATATATTAATAAATACTCAGTGTAGATAATTTATCGTGTAGAATGAATATTAATAATTACCATATCACCTAATCTTCCACCCCAAGAACCGCACGGAATAAGTAATTGTTGTCGTTTTAAATTTATTAAGAGATTCGTGTTTGAAAGTAACTGTGGTAAGTGTTGAGATATTGTTGGATTTATATACAAAGAATTTAAAAGGGAAAAAATTGATTTATTCAATTTCGTAGAAATTTCGCCTTCGTTTTGGAATTGTAAATCGCATTCCATTAATTCAATCCAACCACCGCTTTTCATTATTCGACATAATTCCATTAATAAATTTGACCATTGGTTTTCTTTAAATGATAACCCCATAGATCTTAGATAAATGAAGTCAAAAGTATCATCATCAAACGGTAATTGACATAATCCATTATTATTAATTACGTTCATTTGTATAAATCTTATGTTTGAAGGTTTAATATGTAAAGGGAATATAGGGCAAACGTCTATTCCAATGAAGTTGACCTGAGGATAATCTGAAGCCATTTCGAGCAGAAATGTTGCTGGACCACACCCCACGTCAAGAATCGTAACATTGCCGTTACTGTTGCAAAGTAATTCTTCTATCGGACTAGAAAAATTTCCTCCCCACGCGTATCTGTAAAGATAATGTTGTGATTGTAATCTATTCACTTCTTCATCATCATTTGGTAACGGGTATTCACAATTCTCTATGTTAATATATTTTCTACCATCAATATATTTATATGATGATGTCCCATTATTAGCATTATTAAGATTGCTAGAATCTTCATCATTATCTGCTCGATGATGTTTTCTCATACAATTTCCCATTTTTAAAGATACAGAATGTGGGGTTAAAATAATAAAATTCCCACCATTTATATACTGTATACCGAAATTTTTTCAAGTCGAAATGACCAGACTGTAATAAAAATATTATGATTCTAGACTTTACAACAAAATTAGGTTCAATTTTAAAAAAAATATACAAATATAATAAGTTATTTATTTAACGAAATCTTAAAATGTATGAAGTATGAACCAATTAAATATTTATTTATTAAAGTATGAAAATTGGCATCAAATGTTGTCAAATTGGCTACATCTTTGTTTTTTTTCCAGGGATCTACTTTGTTCAACTTTTTTTTAATAAATAAAAAATTATAGTGCCAAGTATTCGGGTAAATTTTTTCCCATTTAGTTTAGTTCAAACCTCAAATTTGGGATTATTTACCCCCATAAACTCTAAACTCCCTTTTTTCCCAAGCCCAAAATAATTACGCGAATTTATTTTAAGAGTTGCACTAAGTTTCGCGGAATGTGATCCCGATAATAATTAAGTACAAACTTTTTTATTTAATTATTTATGTATTAGTTTAATCAAAAATAGAAAAAAATAAATTTGTAACTCGTGACACCGATAAAATAAAGACTATCGAGCAACTACAAAATATTATAATTTATCCAATTATTAAACTAAAAATTCCTCCTTCATAATCCCTCATAATAATTTCACACGATTCTTTCCTTCCTTATGTTTACTCCTTCAAATAACCCAACTCCTTTAAAAATCCATCGACTTTTTCGGCAGGACGAGCGATGATAGCTTTACCTTTATCCCAATCAACCAAGATAGGTCTTTGTAACTTAATAGGGTCTTCTTTAACAAGATTGGTTAATTCTTGAATAGAACTAGGTCCAGTTCCTTCTTTTACCGTTCCATCTTCATTTCGTAAAATTTTATTTAAATCATTTTCAATATTAAGATATTGAACGATATTTCGTAATTGATCCTTAGTAGGTGGTTGTTTTTGATAATCTAAAATATCCAATTTAAATGCATCTGGGTGTTGTTCTAATACCTTATGAAGAATTGACAATGTTTTGTTGCATTTATTGCACGCTGGATTATAAATCAACGTTAAAATTGGTAGTGCAATATTTAGTCGAAATGACATTGTTGGTAAAGTACGAGATAGTAAAAGGTAAAAAAAGTAGAATGAAACGAGTTCTGTGAAATTTGTGAGAATAAATAAAGCATTACACAAGGTAATAACATTTAACAGATCAAAAAATAAGGGGGAATCTTAACCTGTTCCAGGGGGTATCCTGTTCCCCCACGTGATAGTGGCACGACCACTGATTTATTTGTTTATCGCTTACTGACACAGCCACACAGGTACACAGTACACTCCAAAGATAAACTACTTTCCTTTCTCTTTCCCTTTCTTCTTTAAAAAAGTTTTGTTTGCAGCATGTAGAAATATTTTTTTATTTGAATGTTTTTTTTAATAAGCGCGTTTTTTTTATTTTTAGAAACTTTTCAATACTTTGGAAACACTTTTACTAAACTAAGTAAAATTGTTTGGAAGATATGATTAAGTAAACGCGTTCTTAAAGACTAAGTAAAGTTGTTCAACAGGTATGAAACTATTCATATATTAATTTTCATTAAGCTAGCTTAAATATTCATGAAGCTATACTCATTTTTATTATATTTTTATGCAGGCACTTTGTA